>JASDQU010191079.1:0-20124 GCA_032191745.1 Picea mariana
ATTTGGTATCCCTGTACCGATAAATTAACATCAAAGTTTTCCAGTTAGAAATAGATCTCATAATATCCCATAATTCAATTTCGACACCCATTCATAAGATTATCATTTACCCAAAATAGATTGCATCATATCCAACATCATTCTAATAGTATTTTAAACATTCATTAAATTCACACTCTCACAATATGTCGCATCATATACATCATCATCAATAACATTTAAACATTCGTAAAATTTACATTCACATAATAGATCACATTACATACGTCATCATTAATAACATTTAATAATTCATAAAAGTTCATACATTTAAAGTTTAGGTGTATCACTTAATAGTTTCATTGTGACTAGAAAATAAAGTATATAGGCCTCAGGTAATCCTGGCTGTCTAAGTCAAAAGGTGGTGTTACATACACCCAACCTTCGAGAAACATATTCTCGAGGTGNTCTCGTCGTAATGTCTCGGCGTCCTCCCAAGTAGCAGATCCTGGAATATACTTGTCCCACTGGACCTTAACTTGGTCTACTAGACGGTTGCTGAGCTGTCGGACTCTATGGTCCAATATGCATAACGGTTCTACCATGAGGGTTCCCACATCCGATACCTGCAATTCCTTCCAATTTAGTTTATGTGATTCATCAGCAACATAATGACGTAAAATAGATACATGAAATACATTATGAGTTTTATGCACGTGGGGTGGCAGTACGAGACGATATGCAATGGGTCCAATTTTCTCTTGGATCCTGAATGGTCCTATAAATCAAGGTGACAACTTTGTTCCCTTCCCGAACCGTATGGTACTCTTATTAGGAATGATACGAATGAAAACCTGGTCTCCCACTTCATAACTTCGGTCGGTCCTGTGTGCATCCACATAGCTTTTCTACCTATCTTATGCTTCCTTTAGTCTCTGCCTAATCTGAATCACCTGTTCCTCCATTTCTTGAATCAATTCTGGCCCAACTATTACTCGGTCCTCTAGTCTATCCCAACTCAATGGCGTTCTGCATGGACTCCCATACAAAGCTTCGTAGGGTGGCATTCTGATGGAGCTATGAAAACTATTATTGTAGGAAAACTCTACCAAAGGTAAGTACTTCTCCCACTGGGTTTGATTATCCATGACATACATCCTAAGCATGTCTTCCATGACTTGATTTACTCTCTCAGTTTTCCCATCTATTTCAGGATGATAAGTTGTGCTTAAGTTCAACTGAGTCCCCAATGCTGACTGTAAACTTGTCCAAAACCTAGAAGTGAATCTAGAGTCCCGATCTGAAATTATCTTCTTAGGTATCCCGTGCAAATGGATAACCTCACTTACAAACACACGTGCCACATCAGTGACATCATAAGTGTCTCTAACCGGAATAAAGTGAGCACTCTTGGTTAACTTATCCACTATCACAAGAATGGCATTGTGTCTATGGGATGTGAGCGGCAACCCCACAACAAAATCCATAGAGATGACTTCTCATTTGGATATAGGAACATCATGTGGTTGTAGGAGGCTTGCTGGGTGATGGTGGTCGACTTTCACTTGTTGACACTCCAGGCATTTGGCGACAAAATGGACTACATCGTGCTTCATGCCTACCCAGAAGAAGATCTTCCTCATATCTGCGTACATCTTCTTCACACACGAATGCACACAATAAAGTGCTCTATGGGCTTCCTTTAGTATGATGCTTTGAATATCCCCATTCTCAGGGATGTACATCCTTCCTCGATATCTTAACAGTCCGTCTGTTTCCAGACTATATCCTTCATACTTTGGATCTAACTTCCTCCCGCTCTCGAGGTTTGAAGTAACCTTTAAATACCAACTGCCTCGTTGGAGTTGTGTCAACACATGTTCCCTCAGATTGACCTTTAAGGTTACCAAGGAGAAGATACATGGTCTCCTACTCAAGGCATCTGAGACCACATTTTCCTTTCACTTGATGTACGAAATACCAAAATCGTACTCACTCATAAACTCACTCCATCGCCTTTGCCTAGGATTCAGATCTCTTTGAGTGAAGAGATGTTTTAAACGTTGATGGTCTGTTTTGAGCTCAAAGTTCCTCCCCACAAGATAGTGCCTCCAAATTTTCAGAGCTAGCATTATAGCTGCCAACTCTAAATCATGAGTCGCATATAACTCTTCGTGTTTCTTCAACTTCCTTGATGCATAGGCTATCACTCCTCCATCTTGCATTAGCACGGCCCCCAACCCTTGCTTCGAGGCATCCGTGCAGACTGTGAAGTCCTTTTTCATATCCGACACTCGTAGAATTGGCGCACTGGTTAGTAACCTCTTAAGCTCAATGAATGCACTATCACATTCTTCTGTCCATTCATACCTGACCCCCTTGCGTTGCAAAGTGGTGATGGGTTTCACTATTTTTGAGAATCCTCCTACAAATCTCCGGTAATAGCCTGCTAGCCCCATGAAGCTTCTCACCTCATGGGCATTTTTCGGCACTGGCCACTCCATAATGGCCTTTACCTTTTCTGGGTCCACAGAGATTCCTTCGCCGAAAATGATATGACCTAAATAGTGGATCTCTTTCTGGAAGAAGGAACACTTCGACATCTTCCCATACAATTTGTTCTCTATAAGGCAGGACAACACTATTCGCAAGTGTTCCTCATGTTCTCTTTCATTCTTGGAATAGATGAGGATGTCATATAAAAATACTTGTACAAAACGATCTAAGTACTTCTGGAATACGTCGTTCATGAGGCTCATGAATAGTGTTGGCGCATTGGTCAATCCAAAAGGTACCACAACAAACTTGTAATGTCCAAACCGAATTCGAAAGGCAGTTTTTGGGATATCACCTTCCTTAGTCCTTAACTGATGATACCCTGATCGCAAATCAATGTTGGAGAATACCGCTGCTCCTTTCATCTGACCGAAGAGGTCATCTATTCGCGCCATTGGGTACCTATTTTTCACTGTAGCATGTTTCAAGTCCCTGTAGTCTATACACAGTCGTAAGGATCCATCATTCTTCTTTAAAAAAATTACTGGTGCACCCCAGGGTGAAACACTGGGCCTTATTATCCCTAAGTCTAGTAACTCTTTCAACTGGATTTTCAATTCACAAAGTTCTAGCGCTGCCATCCGATACGGAGTCTTGGAGATTGGTTCTGCACCAGGTTTTATCTCAATGGTAAAATCAAGCTCCCTCTCAGGAGGTAACCCTAGTAACTCCTTCGGAAAAACATCTTTAAATTCTGACAATACCGGGTACTAATCCAATGAGGGTCCCTTCCTTTCATTCACTGCTTCCACTACATAAAGTTGAGACCCTTGCCTCAAGCATCGCTTAACCTTCATAATTGATATAAAGCGTAATGACACTTTTCTCTGTACACCTTGGATCTCTACTGGTCTTCCTTCATCGTCAACACAAAGCACCCTCTTTGCGAAACAATCTACCAAAGCTCAGTGAGCTGCTAACCAATCCATTCCAATGATTAGGTCATACGCCCCAAGAGTAGTGACATATACCTTCAACCTGGTAGTACACACTCCCAGGTCTACTATACAATTATCAACACTAGGTCCTACCGCTTGTTTTTCCCCCAAAGCCATCTCGACTTGTTTAAAGTCATCGTGCTCGTAGGCTACCAACCAACTCTTTTCTAATGCAGATGGTGAAATGAAACTATCTGTCGCACCAGAATCAAACAAAATCTTGACATTGATATGATTTAGCATACCTCATGACTCCACCACCGTGGATTGATGTTCAGCCTGGCGATTATTAACCATTGCGTAAATCTGGTGGCTGTTACTTGCTCTCCCCATTGGTGCCTTTCCTTCTCTATGCACAAACCCTGATTGTAACTCCGAGCAGTCACTCTAGTAATGGGGTCCTCCGCACCCCCAACAGGTAACAGGAGATTGAACCTGTGCACTGTTATGTGACTGTCTCTGAAATGAGTTCCTTCCCCTGGAACCCTTGCCTGTACTAGTTGTTCCCTGAGATGGTCGTGGACCTGTCTGCGCCGTTGGCGATGAACGAGATGATGCACTCGCTGCCATTGAAATCCCTGCAGCTACTGCCCTTGGCATGACTCTGTTACCATATGGCAGTGGCCTTGAGCCCCCTCCCCTAGGAAATGTCCTCGGGACCTTTCCTACGAATCCAGGGCAATGCGGAAATGTCGGTCTTGTACCCCCAGTTAAGTTCATGTGTTCTTCCGCATAACGCGCATTTTCCACCGCTTCTGCTACTGAAGATGGTTTCCACATCCGCACCATAGCTCTTATCTTAGGGTTCAATCCATAGACGAAGCGCTCTGCCTGTCGTTGGTCATTGTCCATATATGAAACATATTTGACCAGTTCCATAAATCTGATCTCATATTCTTCTACAGTTTTGTTTCCTTGTACTAAGGCATGAAATGCCCCTACCTGTTGTTCCTCATAGTATGCTGGTAGATATTTCCTTCGGAACCTCTCATCAAAAAGTTCCCAATATACTGTGTCTAGGGTAAGGTGCAGTTGTCTTTCCAAGTTACCCCACCAGTTCAAGGCGTTGTCTCTTAACTGAAAAATTGCATTCTTTGCCTTTGAGTTGGATGCATAGTCCCTTAAGGAAAAACACCTTGTCATGCCTTCCAACCATGCTTCCGCACGTTCACTGGCGTGACCCCAGGCAAACTCTGGAAGTTTGATCTTCTGCAATTCTCGCGTGATGTCTTCAGGTGGAGGTCCTCCCCCTGAATCCCTTGACGCTTCCAGATTACCCATTCCAGATGGTGGGGGTTTCACTTCAGTCCCTTCCGGTTGTCGCCCCTTTAAAGTCTCATTAATGGCTTCCAACGAGCGCAGTATGAGGGCTAGTTCGGGCGATGGTGGTGGTGGCGCTAACAGTGTTGGCAGTACTTGCGACGACGCTCCCCTGCCTCGACTCCCTCAAGTCCTGACCATCCTGTATGCTTTAACCTGCATCACCCCAAAGTTGTCAGGGTGAGTTCCAGGACATTTCAAATTGGTACTACTCAAACTAGAAATAGGGTTAGGCGTAAGTTTTCTTTACTTGTCTGTAAACAGACATTACTCCTTTAGGGGATTGGCTAGGTTAGGGTTAGGATTAAGCGTCTAAGCTTGATTTCTTCACCCCTATGAAAAAAAACTATTGGTTCCCTTTCCCTGTAGCTTTGCTAGCCTTGTGCCATACTCGTCAATTTCTATGCTTACTCTCCTAGTGCATGTGTCACCTCCTTCTCGCTTGTCCTAGTCTAAGTCCTTTTAAATTTTCGTTTATAACTAAATATTCTTCGATGCTTGACTCGTGAGCTTTTCCTTTGCACGCAGTGTTGGCGTTGTCGAATGTTACATTGAGATTTAGCGTTGACTTTGACTGGTGGAATGGAGTGGAGGGACTTGGAGCTTGGCTCGATGAGTTATGTGTACGGTCTCGTGAACCTAACGCTTGGAAAATCAGAGTTTATACTTGGGATACAAAGATCAGCAGCACCAAATAAGCCTTTACCTTGATTTCCGGTGCATTCACTAATTATGATTCAACTCGGTTAGCTGGCTCCAGATCAATAGGTTAGGTAATAAGCCAGTTAGTCTTAATATTCATATTGTATCTTCCTAATAATAATACTACTCTTATCCCGATAGTGTTACCATTAATCTAAATAAATAAAAGAATTTATTTGTAAAGACTTATGAGGGCGCGTTGGTGTTAGTGTTCTTTTTAAGGCGCTTCGCTTGGTGGGGGTTGCGGGTTCAAAACCCTTTAATTAAGTGAAATAATTTAATTTTTTGTTTTTTGTTTTTCTCATTTAAAAAGACAAAATACTTAATTAAATTGGTTAAATTAGCATGTGTAAAGACCTAATTAAATGAAATTAATTAAAATGTAAAACTAATTTAAAACAAGTTAACTTAAGAATTTAACCAATTTAATTATAATTAACTACATATAATTAAAATTAACTTTAAATAATTCTGATACCAACCAATTTAACTTAAGAATTTAAAATTAAAAAATAATTCTGAAACTTTATTTTAAAATAATTATAATTAAAATAAAAAAGTTAAAACAATTAATTTATTAAAATTAAAATAAAAAAAATAAAAAATTACTCGTGAAATACTATACATATAAGAAATCGGCATCGTGGGTCCTCGCATGAGGCCCACGTGCCCCCTCCCCTAGGTGCTCATCCCTTTTGAGATTCCTCTTCGTGGCCTCGTGTGCGCTAGTGCTGGTTTGGTCATGGCTTTGTGCATGGCGGTTGCACTGAAGAGCTGCTAAGTATAGAATCATTGGTATCTTTGGAGGAGTTTCGGCGAGATGGACACATTTCTCTCATCCTTCCATGCGAATTCAATCATGGTTGATGGCAACTCATCCGTCTTGCTTCAATTAAATTTGACCTACGAAATCTCATCCGTCTTGCTTCCTGACAGCTTCAATTAAATTTGACCTTCAAGGTCTAGACCTGGTATTAATGGCAGCTTGGATTTGAATTGGGTTCTGAAAACACAGGATTTTTAGGAAGGCAAGTTGTGTTTATGTTTTCATTTCGACAATGGGCTTGCTGGTTCATTCTATGGCATTTCTCAGAGCTTGGAGAAGAAGTCAAAACAATGAGAAGAATGCTGACCAATTATTATGCTTTTTAATTTTTATTTTTTTAAATGAATTCCACCCTATACCAGGTAAGTCACTTCTTAGTTGTTTTAACTGAACTCGTTTTAACTGAACTCCCTGTGAATTTCAGAAAGACACCATGCACGCCAATCGCCCTTTTACTCCTATTAATCTACTGGTATCGACCTCTATGGCTTGAGATAGAGTTTATAATGGTTGGTGTCATACTTGGCAATGTCCAGGGTTTTCCATGGCTTCATTTTAAAATCTCTGTATTAGTTTTTCTAAAACCCCTATACCCTGCGACGGGAATTTATTTAAGAGTACAACCATGGGGAGTCTCGGACTATGATAAATCCAAAGGAAGAGAAATTTTCCCCACAGTGTAGGAGCTAGCTCAGTTAAACTAAATAAAGTGGTGTTTACTGTATTTTTGGCTCTTTTTTTTTTTGAAATCTTTATGTTTACTCAACTCGATGGAGATGTGAGTGCTTAGCCTGAGCCTTTCATGGGTTTCCACGGCATGGCATAAATTTGTCTGAACAGCCTGCATCTCCGATAAGGCGTTGGTAAGATTTAGTTTCTGTTTTACTGAAATCAACTTTAGGGTTTATGTTGAAACCAGCAATATTGTATTGCAAACGCCATAATTACTCCAATTAAGTTTCTGTGTGAATATGTATTACAGGTATCAAATCTAAGCATAGTTGCAAAAGGACGCGATGAAGAAAAACTACATGGGTTTACACAACAATATGTGTGGTTGTTGTAAGTCTTATTTGCTTTCTGAAATTTTGAGATTTGAGTGGTCTCTAAGAATATTTTGCAATCCTATAAGAAAATTTTGTTAAGTTCGTTGCATAATAAAAATTGAAATCTTGAAGATTAGATTTGTGGATCTAGGTATAATTATTTTGAAATCTGAAACTAGGACTCTGTCAATCACTGCAAAATTTATTACAACTTCAAAATTTTAAACGTAATATGGTCGCTACTAATTGTTTGCAAATCTTGAGTTAAAGTCTGATACAGTCATTGCGGAATAATAGTCAACAAGGGGAAATTTGAAATCTAGGGTCGCTCTGAACTAAATTTCATTCCGTGAACAGACTTTGTTTGGTCGTTGCAGAGTTGTATGCATTTGGAACTTGAACTTGGTGCCTTTCTTTACCTTAAGATGATAATGCCCATGCTCTGTATATATGATATATATACTACAAAGTTTCTTTCATGTTAATTCGTTCTTAATACCTATTAAAGGTTAGACTACCCAATAATTGTTTGTGTTCTTAAAAACTTTTGCAATTTTATAATATCTCACTAATATTTAATGGAGCTCATCGAACTCTAGGTATATAAAAAAAAAATCATACTCATAAGTTTCCAGATAGTAAATTACTCATTCTAAAGTTAGTAATTCTTAGTTATGGAAGAAGAATTATTTTTCTGATATATGTAAATAAAGAGATGCTATAGTGACAAACCATAGCATTTATTCATTCTAGTGAGAGTGAATTAATTATATAAATAAATGATATTTAGTATCTCTTTGTGCCATTTACTTCCTTTCGATTGATTTCAGTGAGTAAAATGATCAAAAGGGTTAGTTGATATGTAATGGTTTTGGATGCTATGAATCAATAGTTGTAGAACTATTTAATAATTAACTACACAATTTTACGGTGTCGTGGTGTAGTTGGTTATCACCGTTGCCCGCCTCTAGTATTTTTATGGTGTTGATTAAGAAATCAACGGAAAAGAGGGATTTTTCATCACAACTATGACACAGATACATTGTATATACATTAATGTAGAACCTGAAATAAAAATGAAAAAAGACTGATGAAAACTTAAAACTTGCGTCAACCAATTTGTGTACTTTGAAAGAAAATTAGAATCAAATATATACGTTATGAATTGATGATGGAAGAAAGTGGGTGTGTGTCAAATTTGAGTCTAGAAACCCTCCCATATCGTTAAGGCATGAGAATAGTCTACCCATGTAAAATTTCATTGCATACAAAAACAAATTGAAAAAATTTCAACGTTGGCCCCATTCACATGTCACTGTTGCCCATGTCTAGTCCTAGTACAATTTCCATTCCTTGTTCCTTGTAAAATTCGTTTGACATTACACACGCCCCCACATCTAGTACTGCAAGGGAGTATTTTTATGGTGTTGATTAAGCTATCAATGAAAAAGAGGGATTTTTCATCACAACTATGACATGGATACATTGTATATACATTAATGTAGAACCTGAAAGAAAAATGAAGAAAGATTGATGAAAACTTAAAACTTGCATCAACCAATTTGTGTACTTTGAAAGAAAATTAGGGTTTATGGTTTACATGATGAATTGATGATGGGAGAAAGTGGGTGTGTGAGCCAAATTTGAGTCCAGAAACCCTCACATATCGTTAAGGCATGAGAATAGCCTATTCATGTCAAATTTCAATGCATACAGATACAGTTTGCAAAAATTTCAACATTGGCCCCATTCACATGTCATTGTTGCCCGCCTCTAGTATTTTTATGGTGTTGATTAAGAAATCAATGAAAAAGAGGGATTTTTGTATCCTATGGAGTACTACACCAAACCTTTTGCCTTACCATATTGCTATCAGTTTAATTTTTTCTCCATTTCGATTAAAGAATCTCCAACAAAGGTTAGAGTGCACTCTTCATAATCACAAAGAATCTTTCCTACATCAACTAGTCTTGTTAGATTCTAAGGCACGAGATCAATTAGAACTTTTTGAACAAGAAACATAATAAATAATAAGTAAAGAATACGTACCTCCTTTACATGATTTGTATTGTCCTTGGTTGACGTAGTGTACTCGAATGAATAGAAAGTGTCTCCAAATTAATCTTTCCCTTGCCACTTGTGCCCACTTTCCCTTCTCTTCTAACCTTATATATACAATATTTCAACATTTCAATACATTCATCAATATTCTAGTTGATCATCTTCGTCGAATTGAACATCCATATCATCTGGTTCATATAAGGTGTTGTAAGGATTGGCCATATCAACATCGTCATCAGTGTACTCATTTCCAAGCAATATATCTTCATCATGGATATCATCATCAAGATCTGCATTGCCTCCTACTAGTACATTTGGTTCATCTCTTTCAGGCTCTTCATCTGAGACATCTGCTACATTGGCTACCTGTTCCTCTACATCATCTTCTTCTTCAAGATCATTTTCTTCCTCTACAATATTATACTTTACTTGCCTTCCTCTTGGATCATACCTAACAACAAATGACCAACCTTCTTTACCTAGAACCTCTGAGTAGAAGACTTTTTCACATTGTCTTGGAAGAACATAATGATCTGTTCCTGGCTCAAATGACCTTCTATTAACCATGGTAAATCCATTATCATGTATAATAATAGTTCTATCAGGATCACGTTCATTCATTCGTAGCCTGTACCATTTGACGTCAAACAAAACTATTTTGAAGGATTTAAAGTCACACCCAAGTATGTCCTCCAAATACCCATAATATCGATTTTCAGAGACTTTGGTACATCTGTCACTTCTAGAGGAAACATTAGTGACCTCGAAGATTGCAATTATCCCACAATCAAAAGTTTTCCTCTTTTCGTCCAACTTTTTGATGCGAAATTTACGACCATTGCACCACATAGCCTTGTGATGTTTCAACTGCAATATGTCAAACACATAAAACATATTTCACATAACTTGTAATGTATGGATGGGACAAACACATCGACACTAACATTAATAATTTATGAAATAACATAATGAAATTATATTGGATTAATAGCATGCTTGCCTGTTTATCTTTCAAACCATGTGCTAAATCAATTTCCTGCTGCGTAAGATTGGTATCTCCATTACGATGAGCCTCTATTACCAATGTAGACACCCCTTCCCATGATATCCTACCTTCACGTTGTATGCATCTATCAATCCATACCTTCATCCAATCAAGATTGTTTGCAATGTATATATGTAGTGCATCCCACTCTCGACCAACTGTATCAGAAAATCATAATTCACCAATATATGTTAGTTAGCAAGGTATAAAATATTAATAATTTATGAAAGCATAAAAATTAAATAATTACGATACACATAAAAAGGAAAAGTGAGATGTATTATAAACCTAATTACCTTTCACTTTCGTCATTCTACCTTTCCCCAACAGGTGATCCCCTTCAAATTTTTTAATGGAGTTCACCTCCCAAATGCGATCCACATGCATATTTGCAGATAATTTAGGAAGATACTGACTAATATACACCATCGATTGATATAGCATATATCCCTCCACCATAAAACCCTCGGGACATTCTCTTTGTGTAACCAAAGCCTTTAATGATTTCAGGTGCCTCTCCACCATCCACATTGACCTTATGTGTATTGGTCCACACAATTCAATCTCCTCAACTTGGTGTATGGAGTAGTGTTCTTGTGCATTGAAAAATGTTGAAGGTAGATACTTTTGCATTTCACACATTAGCCGAGGAGTTTCTCTCTTCCAATACTTTATATCTTCTTGATGGATTTCTTTCAATGACAACCATCTATAGTTGATGTTGCAAGCAAGTACCATGTTTCAAAAAAACATATAAATTAATATATTACATTATAAGTAAAACATATGTCATTAATATCTTGAATAACAAATTGGAAAAACCAATTTGCATATAATTTACTACTTACCTCATGTATTTTCCAAGATCATATATAACTTGTTTGATGTTGTTGTCGAAGTGGTTTGGGAGAGATAGAGGTAGAACATACTGTAACAATCAAAATCGATAGTTATTTGATTCTAAAGTATAATAAAACAAAACTAAAAAGATGTATACCAATATAAATATATATATAGAAAAATAATTACCTTAATGAAGGTATGCTAATCATGTGTTTTTACCCCACCAAATTCACCTTTCTTTGTTAAGATATTATTTATGTTTGAAGAAAAACCCATGGGAAATTTTATTCTCCGAATGACCTCTTTTAAATCATTGCTTTGTTGCTCTGTTAATAACTAGTGAAGGCTATTTCGATCTCCATCGCTATTTGATTCGATCCCACTTTGCATTGCATGATTGGATTCCTAAATGTCACTACAAATCTTGATGAATTTTTCTTTATCCCTCCTACCATCTATGATTCGCCATATGTTTCTGTCACATTCTTCCTGATATGCATTGTATCAAACAAATGAGCTATTTTTAGGTCCTGATAGTAGGCAAACCTCATGAATTGAGAGGGATAACTTTTCATTCCTCGTGGGAGCCCATTGTTAATACCTTCATGACAATATTGATGAAGCATAAAATAAATTCAATAAAATAAAAATTCATAACATTACATATACAATATTACATAAACAAATTGCAATATACCATCTCGACGACTTTTGTTATATTCCAACTTCCACAGGTGAGGTGTCATTCTTCGTGGTTTTAATCCAGTCTCTTCTTTCCCATTGAAAACATGTTTTTCAATAGTACGATACCTATGGTTCTTAGAGAGGAAGTGCCTATACTCATCAAACACCTCCTTTCCTAAAGTTTTTGAATGTCGAGATTTGATCTGAGGACCACAAAATGGACATGAAAATCTACCCTTTGTTTTAAGACCTACAAAAGTTGGATTAATAATTATGTGAATTATACGAAGGGGATTATTTAAAAAAACATGCAGCATGGTATCTTCAAATAATTATATACTATAATTAAAGTGCAATGGATCGTTACATATCACAAAAATGTGTTAGTCGTGGGGCATCATGAATTGTCCATTAAAGTATTCCACGGAATTGAAATTCGTTCTGCCTTATTGGTTTACAAACGTCATACATAGTGATGTCGGCCCATAACTTTAGTAACTCGTCGATGAGAGGCTTGATATATACATTCCTATCTTTAACTTGGTACTTACCTAATTGTTTGAAATTACACATAATTACTAACGTGATGTGAATATATAAGTAAACAAATAAATACAAGATATTATGCAACAAGAAATACAAATGAAATCTTACATTCAGAAAATTAATGATAACATTACATACCTGGAACAATCATTGTCAACATTATGTTCTCCCTCTTTATTGACATCCAAGGAGGAATGTTATTATTGATAACAAAAATTGGCCACACTGAGTAAATAGACCTGAGCTCCCCAAATGGATTAACACCGTCATCGGCCAATGAAAGCCTAACATTAGGAGGTTTATCTTTAAAAATTGGCCATTTTTCCTCAATTTCCTTAAATGCATAACCATCTGCAGGCATTCAAAGAAAACCATCTCCACTTATATTATGTGCATGGTAATCCATAAACTGTGCTATGCTTTTGCACCGAAACATTCATTGCAAATGTGGAATTATGGTGGGAATATGACGAAAAACCTTATGGGGCACCTTTTTTGTTAGTTGATCAGTTCGATATCTATTGGTCTAACATTGCGGGCATTCTGTTTTTGATGCATGTTGTCCATAGTATATAATATGATCAATGGGACATGCATCTATAGCTTGATACTCCATTCCAATTTCTTTCATAATGGCATTTAAATATCGGTATGTGCAAGGTAAAATATTTGACGATGGTAACAGAAATTCACCTAACAATCTACGACATAAAAAATAAATAATTAGTGTAAAGAATGTTATAATTTGTAAATATTTAATTCTTATTTCAAACATTAATTAAAACTAAAAACAATGAAAAAAAATCAATCTTTATGTATACATGATGATGAACCATATTACATACCTTAGGATCTGTGTCATACAACTGTTTGACAAACCATTCAAAACCTTTAAGTTCACCAACAATAATGTATAAGAAAGAAGATTTTATTTTGAACCTTCATAAAGTGGTTTTTCTTCCTTCTCTAGCAAAGGTACGTCAAGATCACCAATGTCCTCATCATCATCCTCATCCGGTCGAGCGAACAAGCCTTGGATCAATTCATTTGTCCCATCGTCTTCAACTATATTGGTATTATTGTCATCTTCTTCCATAGGATAATTAAATTGATCTTCAATATTCGACACTCCAAATTCCTCGGCACCTTCTAGTACAACATCATTTCTGCTAGTACTTGGCACGTTCAGATGCTTAGGGGGCCAGCCTGACTTTATAATTACAAACAGTCATGCAAAATTAGTGTACTGCATAATAAATATTTAAACAATATAAAATTTTATAAATACAATCAATATAAAGATATAATAATGAATATATAGTTTACCAAGGGACACTATTCATTCGGTCCACCTTCAAGGTGCCCATGGGTTTTGCAATGTCTTACAACTGTTTGTATAAAAATTCTTCTGACTTTTGTGCTCCCGCATTTAGCGCAAGGGAAATAACATCTCTCGTCACCTTGTCCATAATATCTCCACTTTCTTCACCACAACCAAAATATTGAGACGATTATGTTATAAAGTTCAGTGATGATGTTCTAGATCTATTCTATTCTTGAAATGCAATAGACCAAACCATACAATATATTTTACCATATAAGCTYCAAAGCTTCACCATAACCAAGTAACATAATCAAACAACATAATAGAACTAGGGAAAGATATCAAGTCACATATAAGCATGGAAAAATTAGCATGTTCACAGATGACATAAAATCTACTTAAACGTATAAGCTTATAAAATATTAAAGGAGACAAGAAAAAAAAAATTAACTAACCTTCAAAGTCTAAAATTCTCTTGCATGCCTTGAACAATGATCACAAAAATAAGCTCTGTAGATCAAAGATTAGTTCTATCTCTTAATCAACAAGGAAACCTTCACATAAAAACGAAGATTAGCAGAGCTATAACACATAAAAGATGTCACAACTATAACAAATTAGTCGAAATTCGATTCGAATTAACCAATTTATAGATTCTCCATCGTCGGAATTCCGATGACTATAACCCTAAATTAAGGTTGACCATTTCGAAGTCAATGACCGTTATGTTGACCTACAAAAGGCTATATTAAAGTGTCGGAACTGGGTGTCCTATTTCCAACGACCTTAGAAAACGTCGGAAATCCGACATTATCGGGACTAATTTAAAAAAAAAACAATGAAATTTCATTTTTTTTAATTTTTTTCGACAAAAAAATTGATTTTATCACAATCGTCGTAATAGTTCGTCGATTTTTTAGCCTATATGTAATAGTGTTAATGTAGGTTGATAATGATTGACTTGATGTTGCATAATTTTCTCCTTCCTTAATGTAGGTCGATAATGATTGACTTGATGGTGCATAATTTTCTCCTTCCTTAATGTAGGCGATTTCTTGTCAAAATCAATCTTCAACAAAACCAATCCCAATCCGTATTTACTGGTAGCTTCTGTAATGATTGGGTATTTTTGACACTTGTCAAAATCGGTCATTAACGAAACTAATCTGTATTTACTACTAGCTTTTGAAATGAGTGGTTATCTGTGACGCCCGACAACGACTAGATTACATACATTCTCAGCCTCAGGTTCTATTTTCTTTGGTTGTACTCTTTCTCTCCTGGATAATATAGTCCTGGAATTTGATGTTTTTGTAGAAAGTTATTGTGATTTTGAGATATATCTGATAAATTATTAAAAAATTAAACCAGATTTTGTAGAAAGTAGAAGCTTTTTGGATAGCTTACTTATTTAAGACCTCAACATGTTACATAAGGGAATTAAACCTGGATGAAGAAAAACACCCCTCAACTAAATTCAATGAACTTTTAATAGATATTATTATTAATAGGTCATATAATTTGATAGAGATTTTTACAATTGACTTTTAATCTCTTGATGTGGAGATGCCTATCAAGTTAATTAATGTAATTTGAATCTTTTAATCTAAGGAAATTGAATGCTACTCTTCCATATATTTGAAGGTCAATTGCAGTTAAGGTGAGGAAGTTGGTAAAAAGGATGGACTCATAGTAGTCATTTTGTTTATTTGGAACCCTACTATATACATTTCCTTAAATATTTATAAAAGGTAAAACTCTGCAATGCAATCATTTTTATCACTTATTTTTATTTTATTATATCTCTTCAGTATTTATATATTTACCAATGGAAATGACAGTAATATTATGTATGTAGATATAAAAATAACATGTTCACAATTGTACATTAATATTGGATTTAGATATTTCTTTCATTTTAATTTTAAGGTCACGATCAAGCCAGACACCAAATTGGTGTATGACACCCCCTTGTTTGTGGGACAAGGGACATCCTCCGTGCAACGATTTGATTGCTAAAGTCTATAGAGTTATACATACCCTACCCCCCTCTAGATTTGAACATGTGACCTGTTAGGAGGAAACACAGGTTCTTAACCATTAGGCCCATGATGTATATTAGAAAAAAATTCAAAGTATTGAAATCTAAACACATTTTAGCAATTATAATTCACACTTTTGGAATTGAAATTCACAATTTTGAAATAAAAATTAACACTTATGGATTTCATTATTTACACATTTCGAATAAAAATTTTGCAGTTTTAGAATAAAAAATCACACTTTTGGAATATAAAGTATTCAAAATTCACAGTTTCACAATCAAAGTTCACACTTTTAAGAACCAATATTCACACTTTCAAAATACAATTTTGTGTTTTAGAAATACTAATATTCACACTTTCAAAATTGAAATTAAGAGTTTTTTCGTCTAGATTTTCCCTTATTAATCCAGATTTAATGAAATTRTGTTTATTTTTTTTTCTTTTTGAAATATTCTTCTCAAATATAACAAATGTCTAAGTGTGCTTGCTTTCTCTCAAGCATATGTTATAGATAGATCCTAGGTAGGAGGATATCAATACCTCTCCTTTTAGTGGTAGTTGGATGATTTATTTCTCAAGGCCTTCTATTAATTCATTTCCATAATAATGAAAGTAGGGAGACGTATTTTATAGTGTATAAATGATTTCCACCTAGTTCCTTGCCAATGCATTCATTGTTGATTTTTTCCCTATAGATATGTAGAATATGATTTCAATTAATTTACAATCATATTTTCTAATCTTTATCATATCATCTATTTTCATACAAATTAGTCAAACATTAAATCGAAATTCACCATTAATGGGGGAAGGAGGGAACCGTTGGGATGATTATTAGTGTTATTTTGTGTTTGAACAAACATGATAATAATTTTCTTTAAAAGATGAAACAAATTGATAACAATTTTGTTCTAAAAGAGGAAACAAAATGATAATAGAGAAGTCATCTCTTGATTCAATTTGACCAATTTTAGAGGAGGATTCCATCTCTTAATTGATGTCTATAGACCCTTTTGTATTTCCCAAGTAAGAGATCTATTTTTTTTGTTCAAAGATCTATTTTTCCTTTTTGAAATATTCTTCTCAAGTATACCAGATGTTAATTTTTGCTTGCTCACTCTTGAGATATCTCTTGATATTGATTTGATTATTTTACTTTACAAGATCCATTAAAGTCCAATTGTTACCCCCTCTCACCTATGGGTAACTAGAGGAGATCATTCTTCATTATCCACATTGAAGATAGTGGTCCTAGAGATGATGAACATCATTATCCATAAAAAGCATCCTCTTAGTTTCCTCTCCCTCATCATTGCACATCTCATTCAATTGATCATCAGGATCATCTAACGATGGTGGTCTAACACACATGAGGTCCATTATTCATTTTTTTATACAAAGTGTTATATTTAATGCATTGGGAATTTATCTAAGGATCATGGGTTGAAGTCAGATAATTAATCATGATGCTAGAAGTTATGCTTTTTTCCTTGTTTCACCTTGGTGGCCATCATATGTACTCTAGTCAAGTGTTGTCACTCTTGGGGAAAAGGGGTACTACTAAGAGGCCTTGATAGGGGTAATGTACCATTCATTTTCATACTTAACACTTTCCATCTAAATTCCTTCTATCATCCTATCTTTTGGAAGTGGTTGTTACATGTATCCCAAATAGGTTTGTACTTAATTATCCTATGAGAAGAAGGGGCTTAAATTCCTGAGGTTGATGCAACTAGTAAAAAGAATGGAAATATCATGTTATAAATTTAAAATGAAAAATAAATAAAGGGATATAAATGAAAAATAAAAATCTAAGTTATCTTGAGCTCTACCCCCTCGCTATGACGCCATAACCCCAAGTCCTAATACATTGAATCCATATATAAAGAAAGGAATTAATTGAATCCTGATGTAATAAATGCATAAACTCTAAAAGGGACTTACAAAGCAATTAATGAATATCAAAAGGAAAGATAGGGGTGGAAACAAATAATGTCGAGAAAAGGGTAACTCAATGCACCAAGTGCTCCCTCTACAAAGGTGCTCATGGAGATGGACATCACATTTGGCCTTGTGTGTCAATCACACCATGACCATGAAGTAAGCTCCAATTTATACCACTCACTAACACTTACACTTTGAAGGGTTTCTTTGGAAATACTCCTCTACTTGGGTACTAGAACACCTAATAGGGTTCTATGATGGTCCTCCCATACTTAAACTTGGCAAATTGCATAAAGTCGTAAGCTAGTGTGAAGTTTGAAGAAGATACCTAGTGTGAATTACTTATCTGGCTTTTCCATTAACTCATGACTCACTTTTTATGATTATAATGACTCTTCTATCCATGATGGTTGGTCTCACCTGATTCTTTGAGCTTTTTCTTGATTATCATGCACCCCTTGAGATGGTATTTTGGAGAAAATTCATGATGATTCCCCCACACTGTATGGAGGATATTGCATACTTGATGATGATTGTTGGGTCATGTGATGACTGTTGAGATTTGGGTACCTTGGAAAGTGGCCCCCTTGTGTTTGTGAGTCTCTAAACACAAAGGAGGAGACTATTACCTGTATACCTTTACTTTATGTTCTAATTTCACATTGACTTAGGAGACCTAAGTCATAAAGTGAAATTTTCCACTTAAGTCATAAAGTGACAATTATTTCACAAGTGGGTGAATTAATAGACACAAAACAAACTATGGAAACTTAAGTAAAGTGGGTTTCTAAGTGATATTTATGAGAAGTGATCTCACCCATTGATTAGACTTGGCTAGATCTAATCTAAGCCATTGATCTTTTAGGGTTTGACCTAAGGAAGGCTAAAGGAGGAAAAAGGGTAAGGATGAGACTCATTCTTCACTTGTTCACTTGGAGATTAGAGTGGAGAGGAGAGGAAGAGAAGAATGATGGTTTCAAGGGGAAAGGAGGTGCAATTAGAGCATGAGGGCGCAAGCTACCTTGAAGGAGCTTTCATGGAGAGCGCAAGTATGAGGAGATTCCCAACCTTGTATCATGGATTTGTATGTTTTAGGGGCTTCTTAGAGAGGTTAAGCACTTGGTTTCATCATATATATAGAGGGGGTGCTACCTCATTGTAAATCATAACAACTTGTGAAGGATTATCACTACTTGTCTCTTTCTCTTTCACTATGGATGACTTATGCACCTTATTTGGGAGATTATTCTATGGATTGTTCTCAAGTTTTATGGATGATTTCCATGGTTAGGGTTTCATGGATGAGCTTTGATTTACTTAGTAAGTGATCTTGTTGAATATTTGTTGGTTTATCTCTTGAATGTATTAAGTGTTAATGTGATTATCAATGTGGTGATAGTGCATGTTACCTTGTACTTCTCTTGAATAAATTTTATCTTGAAACCCTAAGAAGGTTTGTAGTAGACTATCTTCCCTTGTTGTCATTGTTTAAATCTTGTTTAAGGACATAGGACAAATTTCTATGGTTTGTAGTGGACTGCTCTATGTCTTTTTCTATAGGATAGAGTTCTAAGGTTTGTATTGGACTACCTTAGGGTTTTATCCAATATCCATCTTAATCTTGTCAAGAGACGTAAAACGATTTCTAGGGTTTGTAGTGGACTACCCTATCCTTCATTCTATTGGTTAATCCTTAAGGTTTTTAGTGGATTACTTTACTGTTTACCCAAATCTTTCCTTTGTCTCCCAAGAAAGATCATACTTTGACTCCATATACCAAAGAGGATTGGACAACACTTGTCTCTTTCTCTCCTAGCAAGTTATAAACCCTAAATTCACCACTTCCTTTGTTATCTTAGGGTTATATCAAGCTTTGTTGCATTTTTTATTCAATTTTATCCATCTTCTAGCTTGATATCTAGGGTTTATTCACATCTTTCACCTTAAAAGTGCATTTTGTCATCATTTATTGTTTTTTTTATTTGGTTTTCAACCCTCTAGAGCTTGATGTCTTGCACTATTAGAGCTGTAATATTCATATATCATTTCAACAAGTATTTATTTACTAAATGTTAGTTTAGTTTATGATTTTCAACCCTATTTTATTGCATGCTTAACTTGTTTCAATGCCTGCTTCATTTCTACTGTTGTAACTTGACATATTACTATAGATTATCATCTTTAATACACGTTTTTTAACAACCATACCTTTTCTATTAATTTTTGGTGTTTGGGGCATCTCTTTGACTTATCTTGACTTGGTAA
>JASDQU010191081.1:5976-20484 GCA_032191745.1 Picea mariana
AAGTGGGAGATTTAGTTTTGGCACATCTCAGAAAAGAAAGGTTCCCAAGGGGAACATATAATAAACTGAAGATGAAAAAGATAGGGCCATGTAATATTTTATGGAAATTTGAGGCAAATGCCTATGAGATAGAATTGCCAGATGATGTGGGAATATCACCCATATTCAACGTAGCAGATCTATATCCTTACAAAGAAGATGAAGCAGAGAATCAAAGGGAAGTTCAGTGGGTCAAACAGATACCTGTAGCTGAAAATCCGTAGATGGAAAATATCATTGATCGGAGAGTTGGCAAGAAAACCCAGAGGAAGACATATCTTGAATATTTGGTAAAGTGGAAAGGACACTCGATTGAGGATGCTAGTTGGGAAAGTGAAGCAGATATCTAGAAACATGGACAGACGGTGCAGGATCTCATGGACAGGAGTCCATGAATTTTTCAGCCAGAGGAGTATGATGCAGGAGCATCTCCAGCAAAGTGCGAGTGGAGGACAACTGGATATGCCAGCGCGCATTTTGAAGACATTTTTGAATTTCAAAAGGAAGAATCATTTATGTAACAGATGGAAGGATGTATTTGATTTTAATGTTTTGGGGATTGTAATACAGATCTTAAGCATTTGCTCTCATCTGTCGGTTATGGGAATTTATTGTAATAAATGTAAAGTAGATGGTAGTCTTTAATTCGATAAGATAGCTTAGAATAGTAAGAGGGAAAACTCAAGAAGACTCTCTTGTATGTAGGATATTATCATTCTCATTGTAATTTGTTGTAGAGAAAGAGAGCATAGGAGAGGAGAGAAGAACAAAGATTGCAGAAGTTGTATGAGCAGATAGTTGTTGTTATTGAGACCATGTACATAAGTACTTGAATTAATATAAGAAGGCTTTGATCCAATTTCATGGTGTACTATGGTTGTTGTGTGTATCTATTGAATGGTATGTTTGCAGCTTGCTTATATTCTCTGTTATGCATTTGTTTCAATGCTTCATGTGTATGTGATTTCATGTTGAATATATGGAGTCCGTGAGAAGAGTATAAGTTTCAATTGTTTCTATTCTTGAGAATTCTTGCAAGGAGTGCAGCGAAAGTTCGCAAGGAGTGCGTTGACAGGTTTATGAGGTTTAGCCCAGAAAGCTCAGGAGAGATACTGTTGATCTTATATATGTAGAGTGCAAGTATAACACAGAGCCGTGCAAGGTGTGCGCAGGTTGAGGAGATTCTTAGACTTGTCCAACCCAAGGAAGTGGTTGAAGAACTTATGTCGCAAGGAGTGCGCAAAGTTGGAGTGTTCGAATAACCAGAGGTTACTGTGAAAGCCGGAAGGTGTGTGTGCAAGATTCCTAAAAAGTTCAGAGTTTGCAGCGAGAATTCAAGCTCACGAAGGATAAAGGCTTGGAATAGTTCAGAGGAAGTACGAGGGTTGAAATCATCTCATGGAAACAAGCTCAGAAGGGTTGATGCCGAGTTATTTAGCCAAGATCCATTTAGAGACCGGACAAATGGTAGAAATCCTCGGAAGGAGAAGCGTCGATATCCATGGGTCGTTGGATCTAGTAAATTTGTGAGGAGGATAAGGGTCAAGAGTCATTCAACACTCGAAAGCTCAGGAGAGATAGTAAGTCGATGATCTAAGGGAAGATCGAACTGTTGATTCCTTTCGTGGGAAGGTGAAATTGGGAATCGGGAGCCAGAAGGGAGAAGGAAGTCAACTTTTAAAGTCGTGAACTATGAAGTTCTGATTCACGAAAAGAGGATATGGACCATTGATCTGAGGTAAGTGAAGTCGGGAGTTTGTACCTGGAGCGAAGAGAGGAGAGCTACTTCACAAGTTCCCAATACGTGAAGTCCCGTAGCTCTCGAAAGTTGGGCCCCAGGACATAGCTGGAGGTCACATTGGTGGAGAATAGGGTAAAGAGATAGCGCTCACTAGAATCCTAACTCGGAGTTTGGGAGTTCGACAGTCGAGAGAGTTGGGGTGACTCGCAATAGAATACCCGAGGTCGCGGAGTGCGAAGCGCCTTTTGGTTATGCTTGTGGTCACCACCGGTGGTCACGTGACGGAAGCTTGCACCTAGTGTTGGTTCGCGCGGGCAAGGATCGTAAAAGGGACCTGTGGTTTTTATGTGTTGAAGGTTCCAACAGGGACCAAGGAGCCATTTCGGCTCAGAGGAGTTCGAATATCCATAGACCGGGAAGTCAGTAGACCTTGCCGAGGAAGGGGTTCTGCGTCAGTACATGTTGTGCCTTTCATTGCTTATTGAAAGTTTGATTGCCATCTCTCTCATTCCAAAGGTTATATTGGAATGACTTATATTGAATACACAAAGAAGACGATAACTATTTCTCAATGCATGCTATAACATCTCTATTATTATAACATTTGTGAGGTTATTTTATTGATAACATCATTCTAAAACAATTCTCCATGTGAATACACACTTATGGAATATTCATAATACATGTAATGTAATATTGTACATTTTAGTGTGCCATAATTGGATGCTTCAATTCTATCACATCGACACATGAATTGTTGGTAATTTAACAATATTATGGAAAAAATTGCATGGACAACTATGGAACACTAATTTGTGATCTTATGTTTTTGTGTGGATATTATGGGATAAATAACACCTATTTATGCAACATCATTGGCCCTTTCACTGGCTCATTGAACATGTATTAGTCTGGGATATCTAGATATGTGTGAAGTGCGTTGGCCACATGGAGATTAATGAGAACAACAATGTTTCAACATTCGAAACTGCTCACAATGATCAAAATTTATTAGAACCTCGGTAAAAAATGGTAATGCAATAATTGGATTCGAGTTTCAATTCAAACAATGCTTTTAAAATAATCCATTTGTAGCATATGTGTTTAATATATTCATAGAATACTATTTATCCTTGGATTTTCCCTAAAAAATTAACCAATCTAATCTACAACATAAAAAGCATAACCTAGAATGTTTATGTTGAATTACTTATTAATTCACCATTCCTTGAATCCTTTCTAATAAAGTTCTAGAAACTTAAAGTCTCTTCCAAAAACATATTAAAAAAATGCTTAGAAACCAATACTTGCAATCAATTGCACTATTAATGAGTTACAAGACTCTTCATCAACCTACAAATCATTTACAATGATGCATTTATTATATAAATAATATAAACATACCCAAGTTCAAACACTTGATTCAGTAATTAAGGGACTTTCACATATCTATCGAAGTTCAACTCTAGGGAAATATCACTACAAAAAGGCAGTGCTAAATTGTTAATTCACCTTATGTTGCATCTCTCCCCATTGCATGTGTTGGTTATGCATGTCCCCTCATTCCTCTCCCTCATGTGTCATGGTTAATGCATCCATCTAGGTTCCCTTTTCTTTAAACATGTGACTATATCTCATTGCATGCCTAGCTTATATGTGGGTCTATAATATTATAACAATAGTTATAGTTATATTTTGAATATTGTAAAAAAATGTGAGGTTTATCTTACCCCTTGCTTATCTTTGCATCCTAAGAATATACATTGGTTCTTTTATGATCAAGTTGATCAATATAGTAGGGTTGATAGTTTTTTGCATTAAGAGAAGCAAAGTTTCTCTACAATGAGTATACCGACTATGGAAAATTAAGAACATAGCCTTAAAAATAACATTAATATTAGTCAATCATGGTATGGACAAAAGCCACATGTTCTACCCAAGCCCTACCTACCAACACATTTAGTAGCCAATATAATGAATGCCACTATTTCTCCTACAATGCATTTAGATATAAGTTAGTGTTTGTTAGTGAAATCATGGCTTATATCCTTATTTTATATGGTGAACCCTTTGTCTTGTTCTACTGAGTAGATTTTGTAAAAAAGAATGAAAATTGAAAATGTTTATATTCAAAAATTTGGAGATAGAACTTAGAGATTATGTACAATTGACCTTTGGGATTTCAAAAGGTGATATTGTTTGAACCTTGGAGTTAGATTTTACGCATATGACGAAGTTCAAACTATCACTCCAAGAAGACTATACATATAGGGATTTATTTTGTAATAAGAGGACCATTTGGAGAATTTGGAGCTCTTAAGTTATAATGCAAAAAATACTTTAAACATTGCAAGTGGTTTTGGTTTCAATATTTTCTCTTCAAAACTATTTGTGAGTGTTGTTATCTAATTTTTTGATAGGTAATTGTTGCATCTTTCTTAGCTATCTAACATAATCGATGTTGGTTTGTTGAATTCATTTTCTTTTTTTTCTAACCTTTAATCAAATCTTCAATTCTAAATTGCTAATTGCGGTTATGGTATAATTATGCCATGTTTTATTTTAATTTATATTCAACTTAGCTATCTCAATTTTAGATTTCATTTTGTTTCATTGTCGAAGTAACATTGAAATCTTTTGTTGAATATAAAGACTAATATTCACTTTGAGAGGTTGATGTGTTTATGTTAAGTACCTATACCAGATCTGCAAATATACCTCAATAAGACCAAGAATAAACCATAAACCATTCACCATAACATGAACACAAGAATATAGAGAAAACCCTTGAGGTAGGGTAACACCATATATTATTCCTTAAGGAAGGAATGCACTCCTCAAGCAATACTTGCTTGTTACAATGACAATATTCTTCACTATGTCTCATTACATTGCTTACACTTCTCTATATAGCTCTCTCTATATCCTAGGAACCTTCTAGAGAGCCTTCCCACATTTATTACATTTAACTACCATAGTGGGCCTTTATTATTATAGTGAACCTAGTCCACCTTAAATTGAATGACCACATCCTCATACATTAAATGACTTCCATTAATAATACATAACCACATTCCCATTGGGTACCTCCCTAGGTACCCCATATTACCTCCCTAGGTATACTACAGTTTCCCTGATGATCAAAGTGTGTTCATTTCAGTATTTGTTTCCAATGTCCTTCAATTGACTTAGCATAATAATTTAACTTCTACTAGGAGAATTAGCTTAGGTTTTCYAGACAAATATAGGAGAGCCAAGGATTACYAAATCCTCTTTTCCTTGAAGTTTTAATGTAGTTTCAAAACTATTGTTTGGATACTAATAGCTTTACCATGGAGGTATTAGGTTAGCATCCCTYCAGTGCCCTTAGGSATAATCATAAAAGGAATTGATAAAAGGAAMAATGGTTAGTTTTGCTTCATATAAAAAGGCACAATCATCATATATCAAAGCAATGAATCAATAAGGGAATGTTCACCTTTAATGACTTCAAATGCTAATTTTTATAGGGTTTAGTGGACAAAAATAAAGTTTTTGACCTTGTGCTTAATGAAAAGAATATAAATGYGCTTTCTCTACAACATCCAACAAATACAACTCTTCTATTGGATACAAGTGGATTTGTTTTAAGCCTTTCATTAAGGATTGTTTGAACAAATTGTGGGAAGTTGAGCCCAATCAAATTATTTGAACAAATTGTCATTACCATAATCAACATTGTTGTTGGTATCATCATCGTYATTGTCATCATGGTCATCGTTATTGTCATCATTATCGTCATCGTCATCATCATTTTCTTCATCATCGTCTTCATCATAATTGTCCCAGTCATCATCATCATCATCTTTGTCAACATCATCGTCATTGCCATTGTCGTGATCATCATCATATTGTCATTTTCGTGATCATTGTCATCATCATCATGATCCTCATTGCCATTTTGTAACATCACTCTCTTGCGAGCACATGTTATTGACTTATTCTTTGATGACACTTGTATGCAAGTGATCCGATTATAGTACATGGTTATGGTTTCGCTTATGGATTTTGTGACGATGTTGATGGATTATGATTTTATGTTATTTGATATATGCATGTTGACAGATGCTATTGACGAGTTTTCCTGAGTGTGTAGGACACTTGATGGATTGTGGATGTCGAGGGAATCAATGGACCTCCTTGGACTCTGGATCGAGTCAGGGAGTGGATTGTATTGGTTTGAGTATTTCATTTATGCATATATGACATATGATCGATTATATTATGATGTTGTTTATGGATCATTGACAGTGTTTCATTGATGGATGTATGTTGACGATTGCTTGCTAATCTGAGTCACACAAGGAGTAACGGGGACATGTGCATAGACCAGATATTGAGGGAGAGGTGTGGCAACGTCCCTGTCACTTCCTATTAGCACTCCCTTCATGGCTCGAATTTTAGGCTAACGATTACTTAGTTCAAGAGGTCCACGATGTCGTGAGGAAAGACTGATACAGTTGCTCACGAAGATTTCCAAGGGGCACGCAATAAGGCATGGTCCTTATTCCTTAGAAGCCCTTAGTCTCTCACAAGGTCGCCTGAATGGAGTGTTGACTCTAGGGGTTGGAAAACTACCAAAACCAGTCAAAGGAGAGTGGCACCCTTGGATCATAGAGTACGTCTTGAAGGGCACGTTGCGTAAATAAAATTTTAGTCAATGAATCTAGGTGGCCTAGAAAACCCTGAGAAAATAATTAACCTTGTAAAATCTTGAGCACTGTCAGATCAATTAATTAATTAAGGATTGGAATTATTAATTATAAATCCCTTTAGAGTTAATCCTTTTCAAATAAAATTTAATTAATCCTAAGCATAAGTTTTGTAAAGAGGCTAAACTGAAATTAATAACTAAAGCAAAAGGGGAATAAGATAAATAATTTCAAGAGTTAAGTAAACCGAAATAATCCTAATGATTTGATTTAAGGCACATATATGAAAGAAATTATTAAAAGGGAAGTTTTTAAAATAAGAAAGAAACATAGATGAGATAATGTGTACACGTAGAAAGGAATCTAGAGTCTAGCTAACACTAGTCTAACTAAAAGAAAATCCTATTTTAACTCAACTGAGATTTAGTAAGGTGTCATTCATTAATTGGAAATAAGGGGAATAGAGAGACAACTAGGAGTGATTTTAGGAGTGCTTTTAGGATGGGTGAGGGAAATTGACTTTTATTAAAATAAATTGTGCATTTACTTGTGCAACTAAGGGAAAGGGTGACAAGTGTATGGGGGGAATAATTCTTAATTAATTATTTTAAAAGTGAATTAAATGTGTAAGTGGCAAGGTGTCATTAAGGAAACTCCTATAAAGAAAAAAAAAGGGGGGGGGGAGGGATCATCACTGGTTATGGGTAAAGTTGTGCTGCATAAATTTTGATTGGTTTTACTTGTGAGAGTTGGGATACCCAACTTGAGAGAGAAAGTGGTGGATCTACCTTGCGAGCCAAGCTGGGAGTTAGAGGATTYTGGTTTTGTGTGCGTGGCCCCTTTGCAGTTCGGGGGGCTACGAGGGAAGAAGAGTACCCCTAGCGTTGGCTGKGAGGTACCGATGAAGTCTCGACGATTAGCAAGTGGGAGGATGTGAGGAATGCCAGGTGTCGAAGATCATCACCAAGCCATCTTTGTCACAGGTTATGGTACCATCTTATTTGGATATTTGGATAGGGGTTTATCCTGGTTCAAATCAAAGGGTTCAAAATCTCTAGTATGTTTTTTTTAATTAACCAAAGGATTGTCCACCATTCTTACAAACTGTTGTAAGTCTTTTAGTTACATTTTCTCATAATATATATAAATCTCTCCCTTCCCTTTTTCTTGGATTTTTCTATTATAGATGATAAAAAAAAAAACTATATGCATACCTATGTTGAGGGGCATAATTTGGGTTGTCAAATTTTAACTCTATGACCAGGTATTACATTTTTTCCAAACTGGAGAGGTACGGTCTCTTGGATTTTTCCATTAGAGGCCCGATGGTCTATCAATGGGATGCACGTAATTTTATTTACCAGGAGACTATCCAAGTCTTCATTATTGTATGTTGGTGTCAATTTGGATGATATATAAGAACCGCATGCTGAAAGTCCAGGAATCTGGATGCATTCATACTACTCTTCTTGTTCTCTAATCTATTTTCTAATACAAAATAGAGAATCCCTTCTCAACATATACTCGTTAAACATGCGGATTGCAATAAGGTTCAAAAACACATCCTCTAAAGAGGAAGAAAACAGGGGAGGGAAATATGAGCGGTCTTCACAAGTTCTGGTGCACACTCATCCTTAGTGATTAATGGGAATATGATCAGTTTTCCCAAGTTCTAGTGCACACTCATCCTTAGTGATTAATGGGAATATGAGTGGTTTTCCCAAGTTCTGGTGCACACTCATCCTTAGTGATTAATGGGAATATGAGCAACTTTCCCAAGTTCTGGTGCACACTCATCCTTAGTGATTAATGGATAGGTATTAGGCTCACTATGTACAGATAATATTACTTTACATTATGATAATATTGAGGACCGTGTTATGATTATAATTTACATCACACATCATTCATGTTTATATTTGAGTAAGAATAATACGCTTCCATTTTTTTAAAGTATTTTATCATTTATTTTTGAATCAAAAGTGTGTGAACTTTGAATACTTGACCATATCGCATCTATATTTTTAATATTCTGTCATTTAGTTCCATAGCAGTGTTTATGATTTAACTTTGAATATTTAACCAATTTGAGATCCAATCCCATTTATATTTCGAATATTCCGTCATTAAACATAACTGTGTTTATGATTTTTATTTATTATGTTATTGGTTAATGTTGGCAATTTTGATTAGTGATGACTGCGAAATAGATGGCAGACCTTTCCTTGTTGTCCTTCTCCCTTCGCAGTCCTTCGTAGATGTGTAGTGCATGGCTTCGACCCTTGTGGGTTTTCCCCTTGGTGCTCAATGATTATCGTGGAGCTTGGTGGGAGTGCTTTCTTGACACCTAATATGTGTTATCCTTGGTACTTAGTGCATATGCTCAAACTCAATACTCGATCACTATATGATATGCTTGGAGTTAGGGTTCAGATAGCAAGGCCCATTACCTTACGATATTTTCTTGGAGTTCAATCACTTGGGAGAGGGTTAATATCATCCTACTCCGAATTAGATTGCTAGAAACTTCACTTCTAGTTTAACACCTTTGGATGGATTAAACCTCATTACCCTTGAGGATTGTGCAGGTAGCGTTGAGACCCTTTTGCTTCCCTTAAAGAAGTTGATATTCCTAGGGTCCCAAATCAAATTTAGTTTAAAATATGAACCCTTTCATGGGTTCAACAAGACTAGTTCTCCTTATTCTTAACTGGTTTGTAGTTGGCCTTGAAGCCCCGACATAGGGTTAATAAGTTGGGTCTCCCTCTTTCCCTTATATGAATTTGTAAGTTKATTGATACTTTATTTTACTCTAGGGTGTTTTAAATCTCTTATATGAAATCACAAGCCACCTTGAGACCTTATTGGTATGTTTAAGTAAGGATGAATTTTATTAATTCTCTATATACAAGCGGTTGACTACTAATCAATTTATTTATTGACCTCCTTATGGCACTTTGAATGGATGTATTTTGGTAACGAAGTCTTAATGTGTTGCTTATTAAGATAAATCATTTTTAATGATATTTAGTTTCACTACATAAGGACGGTACTTGTTACAATAGCTTGATGCAATTGATAATTGAGGCTTGATACAAATGAACTTAACTTAGGCAAGGATTCTAAAGATGAGAGCAATAGGTCTCCACCTAGTAATGGACACTTACTTATGCTTGCATAGTTTTTAATCCCTAAAGCCTTATGCTCTTACTCAATTGCATTTTTATTTATTGATGAATGATGGATTAAATTAATGGTTTGAATGACTATAAGGGGGATACCTAATGTAATAGTGGTGTTAAATTAATGGATTGTTTAAGAAGACAGATCTTCTTATGGGTTTTTAAAATGAATGTTTAATCTTAGACTTCCTTACATACTCCTAGAAGACATTCCTAGATATGGAAAGGTCTATTGAAATCTATGAGATTAAGTTGTATTTATGCTCTCGAATTATCATTCTCATGAAATGTCCTTGTTCTCATTTACGCTCAATGTTGCTTGAAAATGATTAAGTGATTAGATCTCTTGCACCTTGGAATAATGTTAATGAATAAATGATTGAGTGATTATATTTCTTTGCGCCATGTATTAAATGTTGATGTATGATCGGCTATGAATTTGCTTAATCTTGCGTCTTGAAATTAATGCCGATGTATGATGAGTTATGTAATTAGATTACTTGCGTGTCATGAAAATAAAGTTGGTGATGACTCTTGTGCCATGATTAATTGATGATTAAGATTGGTTGATTGATCTAGTTGATTGTCGGCTTGATTGGATTAGTGGGCATTAGACACCTCCTTGTTCCTCAGAACAATCGCCAACCTTGAGACCTTAAGTGGTCAAAATCAATCGGATGAATCCTAGGCTTGGGCATTGCTTATGTGTCCTGGAGGTCCTAACCTTGCAGGGTAGGTTGGGTGGGTAGTTCCTTTAATGTTCAGTGACATGGTTGATTATTTATTTGTATTTGATTAAGTCCATCACGATGTGTTGATTGCGTCGTTATTTATTATGATGATGCGTTGATTAAGTGCAACTATTAATTACAATGATGATGATTGAGTCACAGTTTATGTGTTGATTATGTGCCACTTTTAATTATGTTAATGCATTTCTTATGTGTTGTTTTAGTTATGATGATGTATCGATCGCAATGTTGTTAATTATGTTGTGACGAATTTAATATTAAATTCCTAATGCAAGGAAACAAAATATAGATGTATATATTTACCTATTGTACATCACTATTCATTTTCATAACGAAGGGGCTGTTACATATGGTATCAGTGTTGGTTCAACCTCGTGACTTGGGATCATTGAGCCTTCCACTGTATTAGACAAGTAATTAATAACTTATCGCTAATTAAAATTGAAATTTGTCCATGCAAGTAATCATGGTTAGAGGACGTCGTGGAGGTAGACGACGTGGTGCTAGGGGCAGAGGTGGGACGCCTCCAATAGCATCCACGCCTGAGGGGTATACGAACAAGTCCTTGGACAAGAGAATATTGTTGAGGGGGATGTGGTTGGGTTGATGAGGTCCTTTCAGAGGATGTTAGAGGCCTTGATTAACCGAATAGATAGAGATGAGGCCAGGGTTCCTGTAACCAATGAGGGTTCACAATGCACCCCTGCCGGTACTGGTAGCATTCACAGATCACTCGAGAAGGTTAAGTTTCCTGAGCTCATGGGTGCCATGGAAAACTCAGCCACCGAGGCATGGTTGGAGAACATGGCAATGTGCTTTTCACTTCACGACTACACCTCCAACATGAAGGTCCGCATGGTGGTATTTCAACTGAAGGGGAGTGCTCTTCTCTAGTGGAAGGCGCTCCTACCTTAACTAAACATGGTCGTTGAAGACATGTCATGGGAGTTGTTCGAGGAGCGGTTTCGGGAGAGGTATTTTTTAGAGGAATTAATTGAGCGCCATTTCAATGAGTTCAACGCCTTATGACAGGGTGGTCATACGGTGTCGAATTATGAGGCTCGATTCATGGAGCTACTTAGGTATGCTCCACATATGAACACAGAGAAGCTGAAGGCCAACAAGTTTGTTTTTGGACTTAACTTCAACATCTGTGCAAAGGTGAGGATCCTAATGCCACAGACATTGCACAATGTAGTCCAAAAGGTGCTCATAGCAAAGGAAGAGTTGACCAATGGGGGTCAGGGCAGGACTCCTGTAAGACCAACCGGACAGATGAAATCAAGTGCGCAACAACATCAAACACCAGCCAAACATACAACAGGGTATCGAGATACGTCGAGAGGATCCATGTTCATGACACCATGATGACTGGATCCTTCGCAGAGTAATCCCTATAGAGGACCACAACATCAACAACAACATTTCCCATAGAAGAAACAATTTAGGCCTGTTCAGCAGAACAAACCAGGATTTCAGGTTGGTAGGCCAATAACTTCTACTTCGGGGACTAGGAGCATTGGACCGAAGACCGGATTTTGGACATGTGGAGAGCCACATTACCAGCGAGATTGTCTAGTTGAGAGGGCCAGACTAGCTGGATAAACAAGACACACTATAGTTGGATATTTAAGCAAGGCCCACAAGGTTCATGCAGTGGTGAATAACCGCCAGGCCGAGCACCAGTCCATTGTGCTAGAGACGTCAGGTACCATCGTCAACCAAAATTTTAGTATTTTGATAGATCCTGGTGCTACAAAGAGATTTATTTCTAGTGCAGCACTGAAAAAAATTAAGGTAAAGGCAGTCTAGTAGGACGAGTTTAGGTACGTAGAAATGGCTTTGGGTGCCAAACATAAGGTTGGAGGAAAGGTTACAGACTTGCACATTAACTCGGGATATTTTGTAACAAAGTTCAACCTATACGTCACGATCTTAGTATCTTATGACATCATGATCAATATGGACTGGTTGGAATCACATGATGTGATACTCAATTGTAAGGAGAAACAATTGAGTTTGACCAATGACAAGGGACATATAAGAACGATTGTAGGAAGAAACCGAGGAGTGTCCTTGAGGTTCATTTCTTCCCTACAACTACAGAAGAGCATGCACAAAGGATGCAAGCTATATGCAATCTTAGCACTGAACGAAAAGGGTGTAGTAGAAGGATTAGAAAACCTTCTTGTAGTATGAGAGTTTGTTGACATGTTCCCAGAAGAGTTACCAGGTTTGCCGCTTGAAAGAGAGTTGGAGTTTACAATTGACTTGAAACCTGGAACTGAACCCATAGCAAGAACGCCTTATCGGATGTCAAAAACTGAGTTACAGGAGTTGAAAATGCAGTTGAAGGAGTTGTTGGACCTAGCACTTATACGTCCAAGTGTGTCACCTTGGGGTGCACCTGTTATTTTTATAAGAATAAAGGATGGTTCATGGAGACTTTGTATTGACTACCGTCAATTAAACAAGGCAACGATAAAGAACCAATATCCATTGCCAATAATAGATGATTTGTTTGATCAAATAAAATGCACGTTGATGTTTTCAAAGATCGACTTGAGATCAGGTTATCACCAGTTATGAATTAAAGAGGAAGGTATTCCTAAGACCGCATTCAAGACGAGGTTCAGACACTACGTGTTCACCGTTTTACCATTTGGACTGACAAATGCCCCGGGGGTATTCATGAGTTTGATGAATGGGGTGTTCCGCGAATACTTGGACAAGTTTTTTCAAGTATTCATTGATGGCATACTAATATATTCTCGGATGACAGAAGAACATGAAGAAAATTTATGCTTGGTACTACAATGTTTACGGGAAAACAAATTATACAAGAAACTGTCGAAGTGCTCTTTTTACCAATCAAGGATTCATTACTTAGGGAATGTTATCTCCAGTGAAGGCATCGTTGTGGATCCAACAAAGGTATAGGATATTATGGAATGGCCTATGCTAACTAATGTACCAGAAGTACGCAACTTTATGGGTTTAGCCGGATATTACCGACGGTTCGTCAAAGGGTTTTTGAAGATGGCAAATCTGATCACCGAATTACAGAAGAAAAACAAGAAGTTTGTATGGAATGAGAAGTGCGCGGAAGCATTTCAAAGGATCAAGAGGCTGTTGACAACCACCCCGATACTAAAAGTCCCCGACATGGACAAGGAATTATTAGTATGCACAGATGCATCCAAGGAATGTTTAGGCAGAGTCTTGATGCAAGACGGTCGAGTGATCACTTACATCTCACGGAAATTAAGAAAGCATGAGGAAAACTACGCAACGCATGATTTGGATTTATTGGCCATTGTGTATGCCTTGAGAGTGTGGAGACACTATCTGATTGGATGAAAATTTGAACTAAAAATAGACCACTATGGATTGCAACACATTTTTACGCAAAGTGACTTGAATGCGTGACAAAGGCGTTGGTCAGAATTTCTTAGCAAATACAATTTTGAGATTACTTACATAAAAGGAACAGTGAATAGAGTGGAAAATGCGTTGAATCAGAGACCACATAGATTCTCCGTGATACCCCTTCAGACAAATCTTCGTGAAAAGATTCTAACTATACAAATCAACAATGACTGGTACAAGGAAGTTAGGGAAATTATCGGACAAGACACCATGATGGTACCAAAGTTTGAAGGTTATACATTGGACGATGATGGACTGATGAGGTATAATAACAAGATTTTCATATCGCCTAACGAAGAATTGAGAAGTTTGATCTTAAACAAAGCTCTAATAACAATCTACATGGCTCATCCAGTAATCACGAAGATGAGGGCAGACCTTAAGCCCTTATTCTTCTCGAGATGAATGAAGACAGATATATTTAACTACGTGGCAAGATGTTTAGAATGTCAACAAGTGAAGGCTGAACATAGACATCCAACATGATTACTGCAGCCACACGCTTTTCTGGAATCGAAATGGGAGGTGATTTCGATGGACTTTATTGTTGGATTGTTGCTAATGGAAAGGATGCACAACTCGATTTTCATGGTAGTGGACACTCTTATGAAGAGTGCACATTTTATTCCTGTGCGCATGACCTATCAAACGCTAGACATAGCTAGAGTTTTTAT
>JASDQU010191082.1:626-20135 GCA_032191745.1 Picea mariana
TTGAGCTCTTGTTAGTTTATGGTCAACTTAAAACCATGCCATTTAGTAGAAGACATCAGCTTCTGCTAGACATTTGGTTTGTGGTCATCCCGGAACCACCAGATGAGTTTGTGGTCAACCTTAAACCACCATTTAGGATAAGACATCAACTCTCACCTTGGACTCATATACACCCCTTTGGATTAAAGAGGGGAATGTTGGAAACGTAATCCATAAGGGTTACGAAATTTATGGAAAATGAATAGTCAAGTTCATGTAACGATCATAGGGAGTCCAAGAGACCTTGGAAGTTGAATCCAAAGGTCACATCAATGTATATATCAATGTATCATATCATTTAATAAATGCAATCCAAGCTTATCTTTTTATCTGCTTGTCTTACAGTTTCGACCTACATAAGGAGAGAGGCGAGCGAGCAAAAATGACAGTGACTCAAACCATTCGAGGGTGAATAGAGGTAGCATATGCTGGTTATGTTTCTGGTGCAATAGAAATTATGTTCAGGGTTAGACTTACATAGAATAAACGAGAGAATGTGTGGGGCAGACTTATAGACAGAGAATAAACCAAAGCACAAAGGGCAGGGAAACAGGCAGGTAAACAAAGGCGTTTTAGCAGGCTAGGAAAAAACCACAAAATATATTCATGGATTTCACCAAGTTATGATACTACTTTGAGACCAAGAGTGAGAAGAAAATATAACTCCAAACTGATGTATTTGGCATTAACATAATAGGTGCATAAATACAAATCAAATGATTGTTCGTCTTCCATAGTTGAAGACGTTTCATATCACCTATGACTTCATATTTACAATATTATTACAAGTAATGCAATCCCAAGGATTACGTGTCCAATAGGAATAAATGCACTTCAACAAGAATCAACATGACTTGGGATGCGAAAAAGGTAGCAACTTTCATATTCTAGATTACTCCAAACCAATTCAATTTGTAAGTGTAGGATTTCCTGATGAAATTTTGAAGACTCCATAAGTTAATGAAGAAGTTAAGAATGTTAATGATACAGTGGATGATAAACATATTGAGGAAAAACTTGAGTTCCAACATTATCATCGAGTTGGCAGCCATATGGAGACAATTTTTTTATCTCCATCCTTGTCTTCATTGTGGAAAGACAGATCATCTCTCAAAAAAATGTCAAAAGAAAAAGACAGATGAAAAGAAAACAATTCATTATGGATGGATAAATTTTTGGCAATGTAATAAACAATTAAAGAAGTTGCGTAAGTCTTATCATCTAGTTCAGATATAAGTAAAGACACTTTTGCATGGAGAAATCACAATAGCATATAGATTTCAAACAACTATTCCATATGAAGATTGTGGGCATGATTGGGGCCCAATTCTACATGTTTTTTAAATTGAAACATGAGTCAAAGTGAAAGGTACTCTCTCCATCTCAAGGGGGGGATTAAATTGATAAAACAATAATATACTCTCCTGAGCCTTCGAGGGGAGTATATTTTGAAAATGGTTAGTGGTCAACCAAAACCACCACATTGATCAAGTCAAAATGGATAGTGTTCAACCAACAAAACCACCAAATATAGTGATGAACCATTAAAGAACAGAGGAATCAAAATGCTCAAGCTTGGATCCCTTTCACATACTTCTCACCTTGCACCTAATAGGAGGGAATATCAATGATTATATTCAAGCTTCAAGTTTTGAAGTCTTATCCATCAAAATTCAATAAAAAAATTGGGAATTACAACATGGAAACTGGTATACTCAACAAGACAACTAAAATTCAATCAATCATTCTCATCTAATCATCATATTTGGAAAGATATAGCATGGAACCCAGAATCCTCTCATTTCTCTTCAATTATACATTGGGATGTTGTTTGACACCTAATTATGTAAAATTCAGAGAGAACTTCAGTGATCCTATTTGTTCACTGATAGCAAAATGGTGATCCTATTTGTTCACCAATTACCGGGGGAATGTTCAGACATGTCAGTGGTTCACTTCCATAAACCACTCTTCAAATGAACCATTTAGTATCCACGTTTGGTAATTTTTTTAGACATATCTTCATCAAAGCTCAATTCAGAAGTTTCAGGTTGGAGATTAAAGATGATACAATTTTGTGCACTAGTTCATGTTGCTTTACTGACATAATTATTCATAGTTGTGATTGAAAGGGAGAATGTTAGATTGTGAATCCCTAAACAATTACAAAGTCCTAGACCACATCCTTATGAGTTTTCATCCTTATCTCCTCGTAAGGTGTTGTCATTATCCACTGATGATTTGTCAGTCATATCTAGATATGGAGGTGGTTAATGTCATCCAAAAATTGATATCATGAGATGAATACATGTGTTGAATATGGCGTAAATCATTTTCCACGAAGTTCTTTTCTTTCTTGTTGAACTATTTATTAACTAAAACAAGTGAAATTTCAAAAAAAAAAATCCAACTTCACAGGATCGGGGTTAGATCTTGGTTAGTCTACCCAGTGTTAACCCCCATATTTTCCTATGCAAATGGAGGGTTCATATCCATCTAGTTTTCATCGATGTTGGTTATCCTCACTCATATATCCTATATGAGTTTGTATTAGGTGACCTAGGGTTCATGTCTATTTGGGTTTCCAACAAAGCCTCTAAAACTATCGGCCCTCCTGGTAAACCAGAAGGCAACATAGTGCATGGGGTGCACTGCGCCATCTCACCCAAGATAATATTAATGGGTGGCTATAATACTCATGTGTTTGTAGCCTAGGATTGAGTGGAGAATCTGAGAACTACACGCTGAGATTTCTATTATAACTTATTGGTGCAATCCACTGCCATTATGATTACGTATGAAATATAACAACTCATTCATCTAACGTATCGATAACTACTGAAGACAATAAAGAAATACATGCATTCAATCACATAACACAGATGTTACCATGGTTCACCCCCCCCCGGGCTACGTCCACAAAGATCTGGCTCTTAGCTCTTTTATTATATTCGTTTTGTCCCTACAGCGTCGCGTGCTTTACAACTCTTCTTATTCGGGTTAAGATATATTATGAGGCGGAATATATCACACCATGCTCCTCAGCCTATGATCTAACCCTCAAGATCTACCCTCCTCATTCCTCTCTAGCTCAACAGCTTACAAAATTAGGTCATACAGCAAAATATTACATAGCATCTGCTTCTTTGTATTGTCTCTATATATCTCTATCAACTCACTACAACAATCATCCCCTTATGAGACCTAGGTAACTATATTTATATGTTTATGGCTCTTCAGCCATTACAATACATTATTGTTGGTAGCAGGCCGAAGTGGGAAAGAAAGCATGCACAACGAAGAATGACAGTTGGAAGAGCAATTGTGGGAAAGAAAGCGTGCAAGAGGAAAGAGACAACTAGCAAGAAGCACAGCACGCGCGCATGCAAGAAGGAGGCGACAAATGGAAGGAAGCAAAGAACGCATGCAGAGAAGGAAGACCTAACGACAGTAGGGTTAGGGGTTTTGTAAGGTTTTGTATAAATGTTTGAAGAGCCCGATAGATATAAATATATATACGCAGGTATTAGAGAGAGGTTCGATGAGGTTCAGTTCGCTACTTTTGTAGAGGTTGATGTGATATGTAATGAACTAATTTTGTAAAGCGATTGAACTTGAGCGGAGGGGAGGAGGTATATCGTGAGGATTAGATCACAGGCTGAGGAGGCTGGTGCGATCTCAGCCTGCGATCTAGTTCGCCTCATATAGATCCTACCCAACTGAGGAGAGTTGTAAGCATGCGGCGCGAGAATTGCAGAACTACCATAATAAGAGAGCCAAGAGCCAAATCTTTGTGGACGTAGCCCAAGAGGGGATGAAACACAGTAATACTTGTGTAATGTGATGAATGCATGCATATCTTTGTCATACTGTTAGTAATTAATAGTTGTGTGTAATGAATGAATGAGTTATTATATTTCTTGGTTAATTACTGTTGAATATCAAGAAAAGATGTCATGAGGTTAAAATATAATAGAGAATAATAGTAGTTTGTAATACAAGTTTGAAATAATGGCTCATAATACAGATCTCATATCTCATACTCAATCCTAGGCTGTAAACACCTGAGTCTTACAGCCACCCATTTAAAGCTATCTCAGGTGAGACTATGCAGTGCCTTTTGTGTATTGTGTTGCCTTCTGGTTTACCAGAAAGGCCGATAGTTTTAGGCTTTGTTGGTACCCTAAAAGATATGAACCCTAGGTCAACAACGTAGGTAGTAGGGAAGAGTCGTTCAAGTAATCCAACAAATGGTTTTGTTGTCGCATTAAGAGGAACAAGAGAGGACTGAGTAGATGAGATAGAACGCATGAGAAAAGAATGAGTGAAACTAGAAGACCGTTGAGCCATTAGAAGGGAATGTTGAGATCGTGGAACCCCACGAAAGCAGAAATCGATGGCTGGTTGAGAACTAAAGAGCTAGAGTGTGCCCAGAAAGACAATAGAAACCCTAGAATCACACCTCACAAATATATGGAAAATATGTGTTTACGGATTTACACGAAGTCTTTTTTTGTGATTTTCCTCACCTACTGCAGGAGTGGGTACTAAGGTTGAAAGATAACCACACAACGATCTAGATCTGACAACTAGAGTAGACCCCAGTGTAGGTTGAGCAGTTACAGTAGGTGAACAACAAATTCACCCGCGCAGTCGACTTTTGGCTTGACAATATTGTGGCAGGCTTCATCACAGATTTTGCAGTCGACACAACTAAGTCATACAGCGCAGCAGAGCGAGAATTTCTACGTGGACCACGTGGAAGGTACATTCGATCACTATATACTCCTATTAAGATATTGCTATATAACAAAGGGGTAATGACAATGGAATCAGACAGCTAGACTTCCCTGTGTGCATGGGGGAAGGGGGGAAACACTGATAGAGAGAGGATAAATGGAAGGAGGTAAGGATAAAGGAAAGAAGGAGGAGGAACCCTTGGACCCGATCTTGATGGATGACGACCAACTTCAGTGGATCTTGGCATCATCGGGAATGACGCGTAGTGGAGTACCCCACCAATATAAGGTGAATACCAAGAAGAGAGTCGTAGCCATGAGGGAGGGCTTGGCAAGCGATGAGGAAGAGGTAGAGGATATCCGAGCTGTGGAGCAGATTGAGGAAATCATGCACACAACCTATGAGCGGAAAACAAGAGGCCCAAGAATGGGAGGAGAAGATAGCCATCATTTCCATATTAATGTCAGTATGGAACCCATAAACCCATGTGTGACCAATACACCAAATAAAACACCACCATTTAGACAACCGAAGTTCGGAGGAAGTCTGACAGCAGGAAGTACGTCTACCGCAGGAGCAACAAATGGAGGAGCCAGTTCAGGAAGTACTAGTCAAGTATCTACACCGCACGGTGGAGGTAGCAGTTCAGTATTTAGAATGGCAGGACACGATCCCACTATCATATTACTAGAATTTTGAGGAGAACCAGCAGAAGACCCTAAGAAGAATTTGTTCATTTGTGCAAAGATCTGGGAGGAAAAACAGGTCACTGATGAAGATACCAAAGTCGCGCAGCTAGCGATCATGCTAAGAGACCGCACACTACACTGGTACATGAGTCTAGAGATGAACAGTTCCCTTGGGATGACGAGGACACTGGCAGACATTAAGAAGCTATTGATTAATGAGTTCCAGAAGACAAGCTCATAGGATCAGTACATGAACGAGATCATCAAGATAAGACAGAAACCAGGAGAGTCTGTATGGGAGATTGACCAGATATTTAAGTGACTAAAGGGGAAGTTAAAATACCTTATAACCGAGATGCAGCACCGACACCTGCTTGCCAACTCACTACTCCCACACCTAAAATATCCCTTACGATAGTAGAAGTTGCAGACGCAGGCCGAGGCCCTACACACAGCTTTACAGCTGGAAGAGAACCAATACCAGCAGATGGACCCAACTATTGAATAATTGATGGAGGATTTGAAGAACCTAACATTTCAGTTAAACCAGAATAAGAACAAGGACAAATGAGAATCTATTTGGTGCACCACATGCAGGACAAAAGGACACCACAAGAACGAATGTCCAACATTCATGCAGTATATGGAAACAGGCATGCCAAACCCACTACCACGGGGAGGATTATGGTGCAAAATATGAAAGAAACTAGGTCATGACCCGTATCACTGCACGATGATGCAGAAGTACCAGACAGTTCCAAATAATTATTATTGCACCTTTTGTAATTCAGTAGGCCACGACGACAAAGATTACAGAACTATGGAGTTGATGCAGGAAAGAACATCAGATGCATACATGGTACAAGCCAAAATGATGACTGGGCAAGCAGCGCCATAGTTCAATCAAGCCCCAGCTCCATACAACACTACGCAGCAACCATACAATAACGTACAGCCGCAGTACAACCCGACGAAACCCTAGTATAATACTGCGCAGTATAATCAGGCACCACAGTACAATGCGCCGAGAGGGGACTGAGCAGGCTATCAAGGAAGAGGATGAGTCAGAGGAGGCTTCGAACATGGAAGAGGACTAGTCACATGTCACAACTGTCAACAACCGGTACATTATGCACAGGAATGTCCACTGCCACCAGTGACTTGTATGTATTGTCGTGCATCAGATCACGAGACAGATGAATGTCCGACACTATTAGTCAAGATCCAAGAAAAGAGGAACCAAAAGAATCAGAATTTTCAATGGATTTCAGACAAAGCAAGGGAGGATGGACGAAACATCAATATAGTCACTCGTGGAGGAACGAAGACAGGAAACGACGCAGTCCGACAGGAACCCGCACAGAACCAATGGGTAAAGAAGAACACTGGACCAAGAAAGCAGTTCGACACGCCCAAAGAAAAGGAGACTTTTAAGGAAGACAGACAAGAATTTTAGAAGGTGGACACGGTGTCGACTTCCACTATGCAACCAGTCCATGAAGCCCCTGAATACGAAATGTCTCCATCATTGGATCATACCAACAGAATGCCACCCAAGGGACAAGTAAGTACTATCAAAGACTTTTTGCAATCATGCATAAAAATGTTAAGTGATCCTTCATCTGTGAAAATATTGCAAAACATCTTAGAGAAATGTAGCAACGAGACGGAACAAAATCTACAACTGAAAATTGTCAATCATTTACACACAAGAAGAATAACAAGCAGGGAATTTAGGCCGAATGCTAACATTGGGGATTTCAATATGGGAGACATCATACTCAACCTAGCATCCGAATTGAATGTGTTACCCAAGAAAACCTAGAAATGTATGGGAGAGCCAACATTGGGATACTCAAATGTCCAATTAAAACTAGCAAACCAACATAGGGTCCTACCAATAGGGAGACTCAAAGGAGTAATAGTAGATCTTGATGGAATGTGAACTAAAGAAGACTTTGAAGTTATCGAAATAGTAGATGGCACAACACCGTACCCGGCACTACTCGGTTTGGATTGGGCGTTTGAAAACCAAACCATAATTAACTTGAAGACAAGGAAAATGGCATTTGAATCTAGAGATTACAGGGTCATAGAACCACTAGATCCATCAGAAGGGGAAAGGTTCGTAGAACCCACTTGTCTGGACTTAGAGGAGATCAGCCAGTTCTACAGAACAACTGCGCGCGAGGAGGATTACATAAATCCAACTACAGACGGGGTACTCGGTTGGCGCAGCATTACTTCATGCGCAACAGATTCAGACACCGGGTTAGAAAACTAGCAGCAGAGAGTACACGAAGTATCCATGAGAAGATGTGCAAGAATAGACCACGCAGTACAGTGGATAGGTATAGAAATCAGAGAACCACCCAGTTTCCACGGACTAAATGATTTGGAAACATTCTTGACACAATATAAAGACGAAGTATTAGAGAACCAGAGGCTACTAGAACTAGACTTAGCACTCAAGGCCACACCTGCAAGATGGTGGGGCGCACACAAGGAGACTATCACAAACTGGTACCAATGTAAGCGGTTATTGTGCATAAGGTTTGGTGCAGAATAGAAAAGAAAGCAAACAGCGGAGATATGAAAAACTAGGGACACCAGCGAAACACTTGGAGGAGTGCAAAACGTTGTGGAAAATGAAACCACCAGAGGAATGGCCTCACCACTTCATTCACACATTAGAGGGCATACCAGCGAACTGGTATACAGATCAGGAACTGCGCAAAAGAACTACAACATGGACGACATTGCAACAGAACTTTACCGTCACTTTCTCATTCGAGCATGAGAACCCCAACATAGATGCAGCCCTGAAACAGATCAGAGGATTCATATTCATTGAAGAACCAGAAATAGAACTTATTACCAAAGAGCAGCATTGAAATAAGAAGACAGTCAAGGAACTATTGTCATGTTACCAGGTACAGTAGGAAGCACCAAACGAAGATGACCCGCGCGACATTTAGATTGAAGAAGTAGAAGGCGAAAGAGATGTGAAGTGACCACCCATAGAATCTGAAGTTATTTCCACACCAATCAAGGTAAAGAAAGTTAACATCGGAACAGCTGAACATCCCAAAATGGCTAGCATTGGAGACTATTGGGATGAGCCAACAGTAGAAAGCATCACAGAGTTGTTACGCGAGTATAGCGACTTGTTTCCTACAACATTTACAGAGATGAAGGGCATAGCGGGAGAACTAGGAGAGATGAAGATACCTCTCATACCTGAAGCGAGACTGATTAGACAGCAACCATATAGACTAAACCCCATATATAAATAGAAAACTAAAGAGGAGATCGACTCGATGCTCGAAGCTGGCATAATCGAACCAGTCGAGGAATCGAAATGGATAAGCTCGATGGTTGTACAGGACAAGAAAAAAGGAAGAGGGATTAGGATATGTGTTGACTTGAGGAAGTTGAATGATGCATAACTACACAACCCATTCCCTACACCGTTCACAGATGAAGTGTTAGAGAATGTGGGGGGGGCACGAAGCTTACTCATTCATTGATGGATTCTCAGGCTACCATTAGATTAAGATAGCATAGGAGGACAGATACAAGACCACGTTTGTGACGGAATGGGGATCTTACCAATATACAGTCATGCCATTTGGACTAAAGAATGCACCAACAATATTCTCCATAGTGGTTATCGCAGCATTTAAAGAATTCATCCATTAGTTTCTCAAAGTATACCTGGATGACTGGACAGCCTATAGTCTATTGAAAAACCATGTGGAAGTTTTATGCTTGATTCTAGAACGATGCAGACAGTGTCATATATCACTAAACATGAAGAAATGTATATTTGGAACACCGTTTGGGATACTATTGGGCCATATAGTATGCAAACAAGGGATATTGGTCGATCCAACAAAGATCGCAGTTATCATCAATTTACCAGCCCCAAAAACAGTCCGTCAGCTACGAGCGATGCTAGGACACACAAGCTACTATAGGAAATTCATCAAAGGATATGCACAGCTCACAGCACCAATGGAGAAACTGCTAAGAAAGGATACAAAGTGCCAATGGAACGATGAGTGTCAACACGATCTGGATACCCTGAACGAAAACATGGTCACTGCACCGATATTAATATTTCTGGACTGGGAAAAGACATTCCATGTGCATGTAGATGCATCAACGATAGAACTTGAAGCTATCTTAGCATAGCCAGGAGTAGGATACTTGGATCACCCGATAGCATTCACAAGAAGAAAACTATCAGACTCAGAACATAATTATACCATGAAGGAAAGAGAAGGCATAGCTATGGTTTGCACACTGCAGAAGTTCAAACACTACCTATTGGGAAAACATTTTAAGATGTTTACAGATCACTCAGCCTTAAAATACCTGGTCAACAAGCCAGTGTTGGGGGGGAGAATCTGTCGATGGTTAATTTTATTTAAAGAATTTGACTTCGAAGTAATAGTTAAACTAGGAAAACTGAATGCAGGACCTGACCACCTATCACGGGTCACAAATGGAGAAGAACCCATGAACTTAGAAGATAACTTTCTGGATGCATAGTTATTCTCAGTACATATTGTTGATGACTACTCCGCAGATATCATCAAGTACTTGAGCAAAGGTACTACACTGCAAGAATATATCACCGCGCAGAAGAAGAACCTGGTAGTTCATGTAGCCGACTATCAACTAATCGCAGAACATCTATATAAAATGGGCGCAGATAGCATTTTACGAAGGTAGGTGTTAGAGAACGAACGACCAAGAATTTTAGTAGAATCCCATGAGAGATTGGCAAGAGGAAACTATGCAGGAAAATCTATTGCATAGAAGGTACTCTGTGCAGGACTATGGTGACCAACGATTCACAGAGACTCGAAAGAGTACTGTCAGGAATGCGATGTCTGTCAAAGGGTAGGAAAACCCAATAGAAGGGATGAGATGTTGTTACGACCGCAAGTGACATTACATGCATTTGATAAATGGGAAATAGACTTTGTGGGACCAATTAACCCACCAGCCAAAAGAATAGGGGAAAGATACATCATCACCATGATGGAATACCTAACAAGATGGGCGGAAATCGCACCAATAAAAGACTGCAGTGCAAAGACGGCTACACACTTCTTATTTGAACAAGTAATTACTAGGTTTGGATGACCAAGAGTTTTTATGAGCGACCAAGGCACGCATTTCATAAATAGCACCATCTGTGCGATGCTCGAAGAGTTTGAAGTTCACCACCAGAAAAGCACACTGTATCATCCATGGGCGAATGGCACAGAAGAAGCCTTTAACAAAATTCTAGAGAACGCACTGACAAAGATATGTAACGTCAACAGAGACGACTGGGACCTCAAAGTACTAGTAGTATTATGGGTGTATAGGACGACATGCAAAAAGTTGACAGGGAACACACCATTCAATCTAGTCTATGGCCAAGAAGCGGTAGTGCCATTAGAATTTTTAGTACCCAGCTTACGCGTAGCAGTTATCACACAAATGAAAAAACGCGGCGCAATACAAGAAAGACTAAACCAGTTGTTAGCAATGTCGGAGGACCGAATCCTCACAAGATTCCATCAACAAGTGCAGAAGTCCAAAGACAAATCATGGCACGATTGACACATTAAGAAGAAGACTTTCAAGGAAGGAGATCCAGTATTTCTCTATGACAGCAAATCATTTCAGCACCCAGGAAAGATCAAAATGCATTGGTTAGGACCATACGAGGTCAAATCTGTAGCAGACGGTGGTTTACAATTAAGAGACTTAGCAGCTGCATACCTCAAAGGAATGATCAACGGGAGTCGACTGAAGCTATATAAGGACAGTCGACCACCCACTGCGCAGTAAAAAAAAAAAGCGCGAAGCATGCCAGAGACAAAAAAGTCACAAGACGCTCGAAACAAGAATGTAGTCAAGGCAAGAGAAACGGTTACATGCCAAAGAAAAATGGGAGGGAAACAGAAAGACGGCAAAAGCAGGATGACACAACGGCACTAAGCGGAATTAAGGCACGACAAGGACTGATGGAACATCACATTAAACACGCCAACTAGAAATGGAAAAGTAAGCGTAATGGAAAGTATGAAACTGTCACAGATGCATTGAACCCACAGTTATGGTTCATTAATCACATCATGGAGGAAGCATCCTCGATAAGCTTCATGACAAGCCCATACAACATGTGAGCACGAAAGCAACTTGTCTATTCGCGAAAGGAGAATAGAGAGAGAGCAACAACAACTTGAAAGAACAGAGTGAGACCATGGAGCTCACCACAATCCTTAAAACCTAGCAAACATTCAACACTCACCACTATGGCACCACGAAAGTTCGTCGAACCAGGCCAGACAGCCAAACCGACCAGGGTTCAAAATAGGTCACGAGGACCGCTGGAAGAAAACGAGCAGCAGCAACCGAAAATTGTCGATATCGATGAGATCCCATCCCTAGAGATACCATCGGTGAAATATACACCAATACTGGAAGAGATTTAGCATCCACAAGCAGAGGACCTAAAGGAGGACAAGCTAGCAGCGGTGCAGGAACCTCCGAACAAGGAAGCGGAAACCCAACAGGAAATGCAAACAGAAAGCACTAAACCAGCAGCAAAAGTTAACGGAATGGAAAAGAATCATGGATCAGAGGGGCAACCAGACGAGTTGCAGGTACCAAGCCTAGGTCAACCAATAGAAGAGACCACATGAACTACCTTGGCTTGGCCAGAATGGCCTACAGGGAAGCAACTAGAAGTTTTTGGAACTTCGTACCAACCACCACAACAGGAAGACAGAGTTCTGATTTTGAGCTCACCTCGCAAGAAACCGACAGCAGAAATTGTGCTACCACGCATACCAGAGGGAGTACAAGTAGAGCCGCAGCTACTGGGTCACGTCAAAAATCTCAAGTATTCCGACCATGATGTCTTAGACGAAACCAAGTACCCGGAACTTGCACCGAGGGTTTTTATGCAGAACATAGTGGTAAACCAACTGGGAGAAACGATCAGCCAGCCACATCAGTGGGCAGTTGGACTGGATAGAACAGGCATTTTAGGGTTGCTGAAACTTCCGCATTTTGGCAGAGGCCAGTACACAACAGCATGCGTTAAGTAGTTGTTACTAGTCATGCACAGAGGGGATATATGGTTGGACAAACCTATCCCCATAATTGTTGAGATTATCGCGCAGATAAAAGGACTACTCAGTCGGGGTATGGATCCTGCGCTAATTCTAGATGATAAATCGAAGGAGAAAGCGTTAGTAAAGGAAATGAAGAAGAAATATGGTACCGCCAGAGGGACAAGAGGCATTATAATCAAATGGATCAACAATGTAGCAAAACAATTGGGAGTAAAGATCGTATCCTGTAAATTGTTAAGAAAATTCCACAAAGACAAAGTACCAGCAAGAGTCATCGCAGTTGCAGCTCAATGCGCAAAAGGCACCTTCATGAGTTGGGCTCCTTATCTATTAAACTTGTTCCAAGTGGACTGCAAGGATACCCAGGACCTCAGTACAGAATTTCATTATTCATGGCTACTTACCCTCATAGCCTTCATGGGATGGTGGGAACCAGAGTATGTAGTGTTTGCTACTATACCATAGCCAGCAGGAGCAAGATATCTGTTACTGAGATCTGGGCCATAAGCTAGGCATAAGAGGGAAAATGGAATCATCTTTGAAGCATACCTACGGGACATACATGAATCTATTAGTCGATCATGGAGAATAACACCAGAGGTTGTTGCGCAATATGGGGACATCGCTAACTTTTGGGCTACACGTCAAGTCATGTGGATACAACCAAGACAGGATCCAGATAGACAGTGGCTACCCATGCACTATTGCATCAAAAAAGGTGATATAGGCATGGTCATCAGCGAATGTCTTGATGCATGGAGGATCCCATCCATTCCCTGGGAAGTACCAGAAGGACCCACAGCAGGAGAAGTAACGCAGGAGGAAACACAACCTCCGCAAATCCCAGTACCCAAGAAACCAAGGACGGGCCAAAAAAAGTCGACTCAGGCAAACGAAGGTTCGAAGCAGATAGGAACCCAGAAGGGGAAGAAAGATACTAACATGCATCCGAAGCAAGATAAGGGAGCGTAGGAGACCTCCCCAAATCCCAACACACAGGAACCAGGGGGAACTAAGAGACCAGTTGTACAAGCAGCATGCACGTACAAGAAATCAAAGGCACAACAAGCATCATTGGACTACATGATCACGGAGGACGATGGATAAACTCTCACCAAAATGGTCTAGGATTTCCTAGAAGAAGACTTTGATCATGGAGCACATCACAGGAATAATCTTCAAAAAGAGCTGGAAGAAATGGGATAGCTCCTCAGGACACTTGGGGAGGCCCAGAGAGAAAGTAGCAGTAGATTCATAGAATTGTCAACAACACAAACCAATGAAAGAGTGGAGGTGGAAGAACAAGACCCAATCCTCCCAATGCCACACACACATGCAACGGTCTACATAAAAACGAGCATGATACGAATGGATGAAATCATGCGATAGACACCACTGAAGGATTTGGACCCCATCCAATTGGCCTTGACATCAATGGCATCAAGGGAACTATACAAGTTGCAGGTTAGCGTCGACCATGAGATGCAGTCTCGGGCACATAAAAACTTAGTCAAACTACAGAAAGAAACAAAGCAGCGGGAAGCACTGGAAAAAGATTGTGAACAGGCCAAATCTGAAACTAAGGAGGAGACAAAAATGTAGGAATGAATTGGAATGAAAAGTGGGTGAAATTTTTGGGAAACTTCCAAGCACTGCGCAAGGAAACGAACTCTGAGTCGCAGAAAAGATCGACCAGATTGCGCAGGAAATTGCTCAGTACTAGAAGGAGATCAAGGATCTCTAGGAACAACTGACACCAACAACTCCACTAGTAGTAAAGGAGCAAAGGAGGCAGGCAGCAACAACGCAACTATAGGAGATGAAGAAACAGGTTAGCACGACAACTGACTTGCTCAAGAAAGTAGCGCATCTTTGGACAAGATTGGAGGAGGATCCAAAGGTTCAACGCTGGGACAAGGAAGAGGAAAGGATCAATGCAGTGATATAAGAACTCAAATAGAGGAAAAAGACCATACAAATCCCAGAACGCATCAAGGGGACACAAGAGCTGAAGAAGATGCAGGCAGAACTTATCACTGCGTAAACACAGAAACAAGTGCATCGGGCTCAAATAGAACCACTACAGGAATGGGTAGCAAAAGTACTTGCACAGGCAGAAGCAGCTAGAACACAGATGGCACAGACATAGGTATAATGTGCAAGATTACTGAGCGATGAAGTAGAAGTTCAGGTAGTACATACCATTAAGGAGAGGATTGCGCAGGCACTGACAAAAGTAGCATAGATGAGGGAAAAGTTCCAGACGATCACCGAGGAGATTGAGGCAGCTTAGAAAGACTAGGTGACTCAGGACGAGTCACATGTCAGTGTTGGGAGCTCGTTCGCAATAGGCCGAAGTGATAAAGAAAGTGTGCACAATGAATAATGACAGCTGGAAGAGAAATCGTGGGAAAGAAAGTGTTCAATAGGAAAGCAAAAACTGGCAAGAAGAATAGCACGCGCACATGCAAGAACGAGGCGACAGCTAGAAGGAAGCAAAGCATGCATGCAGAAAAGGAAGACCTAACGACAGTAGGGTTAGGGTTTTTGTAAGGTTCCTTGTAAATGGTTGAAGAGCCCAATAGATATAAATATAGATACGCAGGTATCAGAGAGAGGTTCGATGAGGTTTGATTCGCTACTTTTGTAGAGGTTGATGTGATATGTAATGAACTACTTTTGTAAAGTGATTGAACTAGAGCGGAGGGGAGGAGGTAGATCGTGAGGATTAGATCGCAGGATGAGGATCCTGGTGTGATCTAGTTCACCTCATATAGATCCTACCCAACTGAGGAGAGTTATAGGCATGCGGTGTGAGAATTGTAGAACTACCATAATAAGAGAGTCAAGAGCCAAATCTTTGTGGACGTAGTCCAGGAGGGGGTGAACCACGGTAATACTTGTGTAATGTGATGAATGCATGCATATCTTTGTCATATTGTTAGTAGTCAAAAGTTGTGTGTAATGAATGAATGAGTTATTATATTTCTTGGTTAATTACTATTGAATATCAAGAAAAGATGTCGGGAGGTTAAACTATAATAGAGAATAACAGTAGTTTGTAATACAAGTTAGAATAAATGGCTCAGAATACAGATCCCATATCTCATACTCAATCCTAGAATGTAAACACCTGAGTCTTACATCCACCCATTTAAAGCTATCTTGGGTGAGACTGCGCAGTTCCTTCTGTGTACTGTGTTGCCTTCTAGTTTACCAAAAGGGCCGATAGTTTTAGGCTTTGTTGGTACCCTGAAAGATATGAACCCTGGGTCAACAACGCAGGTAGTAGGGAAGAATCATTCAAGTAATCCAACAATTACCAAAACCCTAACCCTAATGTCGTTAGGTCTTCCATGCATGCGTGCATGTTGTTCTTCCTTCCAGTTGTCGCTTTCCTCGTGCATGCCTTCTTTCCCAAAACTGCCTTGCTTTCTGCTTTCGCCTGCTTCCAACAAGACCCCAATACTGATAGGTGGCTCGTCCTAAGCCACCTAACCTTCATGTGCTTCATCGATCTCCCTGGTGATTGCTCGGAACTTCTCCTTGAGATATGTTTCTTTTGTTTGCGCCTACGCGGTCTTCTCCTTGAGTGTATCTACTATCTAGACTGCAATTTTGTCACTGATCAATCCAGCGCACTCTGCCTGAATCTGTGCTATATGTGTCTTGGCTTCCTCTGGTTGTGCAATGACTTTTGCTACTTGATCTTGAAGCGGTTCCATTTGAGCCTGACACTCCTTTTTCATTGTTTTCACAGTGGTGAGTTCTGCCTATGGTTTCTTCATATCATGTGCCCCTTTGACGCGCTCTGTGATGGGCATTGTCTTCTACCTCTACTTGAGGTCCTGGATAGTTGCGCTTATCCTTTCTTCTTCATTGTCCCACTGTTGGACTTGTTGATCCTCTTCCAGCTTCGTCCAAAGATGTGTTGCTTGATCAAACAAGTCGGTTGTTTCATTGACCTGTTGCTCTATCTCCTATAGTTGCTATGTTGCCTCCTGCTTCCTTTGATCCCTTACCTCTGGTGGAGTGGTAGCTGTGAGTTGCTCATGGAGATTCTCAATCTCCTTCTAATATTGATCGATTGTCCGTGCAATCTTATCAATATTCTTTGTGGCTGTGAGTTCATCCCTCTGTGCGGTCTATGGAATCTTCTCATAAGTTTTGGCCACTTTTCATTCCAATCCGTTCACGCTCTCCCTATCCTCTTGGGTCTCGACCTTAGCCTTCTCACATATTAATTCCAATGCGTCCCACTTCTCTATTGTCTATTGTAGCTCGGTTAAGTCTGTGAGTGCACGAGACTGTACCTCTTGGGTAATGCTAACCTGCAATTCGTGTAGAGCTTTATATGGTATCCGCGGAAATACCAGCTAGAGTTGAGCTAAGTCCTTTAGGGGTGTTTTCCCCACGATCTCGTCCATGCGCAGCATGATGGGTGTAATGTGGAATTTTTCACTCGGCTGTGATATTGTGTGAATTGTATCTTGCTCCCTTGCTTTAGGTTCTTCTCCTGTCTGGAATGTTGGCAGCCCTGCTCCTATGTTGATGCTCGCTTCCTGCGCTTCCCCGATCTGCTTGAGGAATTGTCGCATGTTTGCCAGCTCCTCTTGAATTATGTCCCTATGGTGCACAGCATTCTCAGAATATTCAGATGTACGATCCTGAACCATTTGGGTTGTCATCTCTACACCTTCTTCTGTGATCATGTAATCTAGAGGTGTTCTCTGTGCCTTCATATTCTTTCACATGCCCCCCGTCTGAGTGATTGGTCTCTTAGTTGGGTCTGGTTCTTGTGGATTGGGACTTGGTGTAGTCCCCTGCACTGCCTCATCCTGTTTATGTTGTTCTTAGGTCGGTTGCATATTATTCTTCTTCCCCTTCTAGGTCCCCGTCTTAGATGTCCCTTTGTTCATCTGCTTTGTTTTTGTCTGGCCCGTCCTTATTTTCTTGGGCACTGGGACTTCCTGAGGTTGTGTTTCTTCCTGCCTTGTTTCCTATTTCATTGTCTTTGTAGGTATGGCTTGGGTGAGGACTAGAATCTTCCAGTCATCCTCCCAATCCCAAATAACTATGTCGATGTCTCCCTCTATGATGAAATAGCGCAATTGTATCCACTGCTTATTGGGGTTCTTCCGTGCCTATATCCACATGGCATGTCGAGTGGCCTTGAAGCTGGCGATGTCCCGATAGTGTGTGACGGCCTGTGGAATTATTCTCCAAAGGTTGGAGATGGCCTCTTGTAGGTCATGGAGGTATCCCTTGAATACAGTTGCATTCATCTTCCTATGCTTGGATTCTGACATGGCACCAAGTGATAAATATCTTGCTCCATGATTCGGCTTGGTTCTGGTGGAGAAATATGCATATTTTGGTTCCTTCCATCCCATAATGGCTATCAACATGAGCAGCCATGAGTAATGAAATTTTGTTCCTAGATTCTGAGCGTCCTTCCAGTCATCCAGAAACAAATTCAAGAGATAGGGTGCCCAACTAACTATGGTGCCCTCGGCGCATTGTGCTACAACTATGATGACCCCAGTCGAGACTTCCTCTCTGCAGCATTTTCTTAGCAGCTTACAGGCCAAGGTTTTTGTGGCCATTTGTGTCGCGGCATCATTGATCCTCTTGATGATGATTCCTCGCGTCCCCTTGTCAGTGTCGTATTTATTTTTCATCTCTTTCGTGAGTGCTTTCTCCTTTGTTTTGTCGTCGAGAAATTGTGCGAGATTCATGCCCCAGGATGGTAGCCCTGTAATGTGCATAATGAGATTCACGTCTATCGAGACGATCTTGTCCAACCATATATCCCCTCCATGTGTGACCGCCATCAATTGTTTGACACAATTGTTTGCTTACTTTCCTCTACCAAAGTGTGGTAGGTCTAGCAGACCTAAAATCCTTGTTTTCTCCAATATTGTTGCCCATTGGAGTGGTTGATCAATTGGTTCCCCAACTGCATTCATGCCAACAGTATATAAGTATACTTTCTTTGTGAATTTCGGGAACCTGTCTGTGTCCGTTACATCGTGGTCCAAGTATTTTAGCCTCTCGAAAAGACCTAGCAAGTCTTATTTCACCTGTACCCCATCTAGTATATGTGGCAAAACAAGGGCTATGACAGGTTGCTTGCGTGGTGACCTAGGTACCTGTTTCTTGTCTTTTTTNTTCAGTAATGGTTGGATAGAGGTTCCATCCTCCATCAATCGTACTTCGGCAATCCATTCTGGCCATCCTGTGACATCTTCCACTGTTCCTTCTGATGGGTGGTCCGACAAAGTTGTCTAAGATTTTTCTGGCTCGACTGTTGCTTCCTGATTTGTCGTCGTCCCATTGACTCTCGGATCTACTTCAGAGTTCTCTGGTTGCACCTCCTTCAGGGTTCCTGTGCCCTAGTTCTGTTCCTTTTGTTCTTATGATGGCATATCCACATTCATTCCCTAAGGTGTTGGATGTTGGGTTTCTTCCACCATAGGTATGGGATTCATCGGTGTTGTATCTGGTGATGGGATTTTGTCGATATTGATGATCTCTGGTGGTTTTTGTTCTCCTTCCTCTTATTGTACCTATGCATTGGTTCTAACTCTAGAGTGTTTGACAGTATAGCTTGTTTCTGATTGCTTTGGTGGTTCCATGGTGGTGAATGTCGAGCGTTTTTTGACTTCAATGGTCTTTGTAACCTCTATGAGTTGCGCTCTATGCTTCGTTTGTTTTCTTGTTCTCTGTTTTTTCCAGTCTCGCAATAAACTGTTTTCTCCTGTGTCCGTGTTATGTATGGGAATCGCATGAAGCTTGTCGAAGACACTATATTTGATATGTATTCAACGAACCTTTGGTTCCTTCGTACTTTCTATTACTCTCCTCCACTGTCTCCAGTTGGCGTGATTAATGCA
>JASDQU010191083.1:0-16878 GCA_032191745.1 Picea mariana
CTAGTAGATTCAACCACTTGTCTACAACATCTGCGTCTATCTGACCTTAAAATATAGGAATATCGAAGTTTATTTGTACCTTGAAGGTGATGGTGCCTCTGCTCGAAGAAGATGCATTGTCTATTGGTAGTAGTCAAAGGATTTACGCGAAACTATCCATCATCTTGTTCCTTTGTTGCGTGAGGGCTTCCTCAATCAACAGTTTGAAAGGATATCTTGTCCCATCATCTTTCTTTTCTCCTGTCATGAGAGGTTTCTTGGGTGTGCGAGAGCTTTTGTCCTCAAGAGAAACAAGCTCGAGACCCAACTCTTTGTACTCCGACCTCGTTGAGGACATCCATTAAGATGACAAGGAGCAGACCGCTCTGATACCAATGATCTGGATTTTAGGAGCAAAATGAAATGACTATAGATTAATAATAGGTGCTTAACACAAAATAACAGAGATACAGTAAAACTGGTTTTCTATTCAATAAGGAAATAAGTTGAAACTGTAAAATGCAACGGAAACAAGCTTGCTGGAATGGTGCGGCTTATCTCTAAGAAGAGATGTGACGGTTGCGCTTATTCGCAAGAAAATGAATACAATGAGACTTTGAAGGAATTTTTACAATAAACAAGAATTCCAAAAACCCTAGACATCCAAAAACCTAACCCTAGGAGATGAAGCACCAAAATTCATGTGGGCCCCGTTTGGGTAAGTTAGTACATCAACTTCCCGGGGTCATAACTTTTGCATACGATCTCCATTTTAGGCGTATGATAGCCCGTTGGAAACGTATCGTCAAGGAGATTCATTTTGGGGGCTAAATCATTCCTTTGGATATTATTGATAATCTTGATCCCAAAACACCTTCATTTAGGACCTCAAAATGGCCTTGGAAGTTAAAACTGCTAAAAATAGTAAATTGCCAAAATTGTCAGAAAACTATTTTTAGCCAGTTGGAAGAGGTGGGTGGCCACTAATATCCACCTAGATCAATCCTCCCTCCTTAGGAATCAATGGTCTCCATTGCATTGAGTTCCCCCATCAGATGAGGAAATTTCTGTTGAATTTGGCCTCGGGTGAGCCACTTGCCTTGGTGCAGAAGTTGCCCTGCGTTGACGACTCGATAAAGTTGGATCCTTTATTATCGAGTGCCCTTGATCTGTGTGTCCACAATATGATCATCGGATGCATGTTTTATGCATTCGGGGTTGAGCTATGTTGGTTTCAGCTGCTCTGCTATGTTTGAGGTGTCCAATAATGGTGGGAAATACGGGTGAAGGAGATCCACATTGAACACTGGGTGCAGGCCAAGGAAAGGAGGAATGTTGAGCTCAAAATCATTATCCCCCATAGCCTTGTTGATAGTGTACAGCCCATAACGGAGTGGGCAAAGCTTCCGATGGGGTCCTGTATGGCGTTCTTTCTGTAAGTGCAACCAAACTTTGTCGCACACATGAAACTTATGTGGCACCCGATGTTGATCATGGCGCTACTTGTACTTGTCATTAGATTTCTGTAGGATATCATGAATCTATTGGAGGATGTGCTAGATATGCTCAATCAACCGAGTGGCTTTGTCAGCTTCAGTTGGAGCAGGAGATGATTCGGTCGAGGTGACCGCAAGGGGAAGTGCAACATCTATGGTACCCAATGGTTGGAATCCCAACCCCACCTGAAAGGGGTTGTGGCTAATTAAGCTATGCAAGGTTCGGTTGTAGCTATGTTGGACATAGGGAAGGCTCTCATCCCATGTGCGAGGGTGATTTGAATTATACATGCGCAGGATATGCACAATAATTCAATTGACGACCTCGGTTTGGTCATCTGTTTGGGGGTGGAAGACCATACATTTGGTGAGCTTGGTGTCCAACAGTGACCAGAGGCTCCACCAGAATGTGCTGAGAAATCAACTGTCCCGATCTGAGACAATGGTTTGTGGGATTCCAAAATGTACCCAGACTCATTCAAAGAAGATCTTGACAGTGGCCTCTGCTGTGATGTTTTTCATGCAGGCATCCAGAATCGCCATCTTAGAAAAGCGATCAACAACCAAAAAAACACAATCATTTCTCTACTCGATGGACGGGAGGCCCAACATGTAGTCCATTGAGATGGATTCCCATGGCCTGTCAAGAGTAGGAAGAGGGGTGTACAGGCCATGTTTCTGAGTTTTCGGTTTGGCAATAACGCAGGCAGTGTCGGACCTGATATACTTGCTAACCTCTTGTCTAAGTTTCGGACAGTAGAAATGTTTTTGTAGCATTTCCATTGTCTTTTTGACGCCGAAGTGTCCTCCCACCTGACTGTAGTGGGATTCCCAGATCAGCTTCACTCGCTCTCTTGATGGAACACAAATATGGCCCAGATGACACAACAACCCATCCTGAAGATGGAAATTATCGACAATTGCGTTTGCACCCAACATTTGGTAGGTGGTGGCGAAGTCTGGGTCTGTCTCATAGAGTTAGGGCCATCTAGAGGACTCATGGTCACAGGAGTCTAGCACCATGGTGGGTTCCGCAACTGGCGGTCTGCCGAAGCAATCAGCGACGCGATAGGTGCTTCCTATTTTATACTTGATGTTGAGGTGGAACTGCTGCAATTATGTGGACCACTTTTGATGGCGATCATTCTACAATTTTCCCTGTGTCTGCATGAAATGCAGTGGCTTATGATCAGTGTGGATGATTGTCTCCTTCCCAAGAATGTAATGTCTCCACTGGTGGCAGGCTTGCACAATGGAGTACATTTTTTTGTTGTAAGTAGGGTACTTACGAACAACATCTGATAGTGTCTCATTATGATAGGACACGAGGTGGCCGTGCTGAGTGAGAACGGCATCCACCGCATATTCTGAAGCCTCTGTCGCAATCTCAAAGAGATGTTGCAGGTCTGGTAGTGAAAGTACTAGGGCTAAGCACAATCATTGCTTCAAATTGTCGAAAGCTTTTTGTTGGGACCTACCCCATGCAAATTTCTCCTTACCACCACCCCTGGTTATTTGGCTAAGGGACCATGCAATATGGGAGAATCCCAACATGAACCTGTGGTAGAAATTGGCAATGCCCAAGAAGCTCTGAAGCTCAGTGAGTGTGGTTGGGGCTGGCCAGTCATGGATGACTTAGATCTTGTTTGGATCCACATGCACGCCATGCTGATCAATTATGTAACCTATGTAATGGACCCTGTCCATGCCGAAGGATCATTTTTCCAAGTTGGCATATAGCTTGTGTTGTCGCAAGGTGTGCAGAACCTGCTGAATATGTTGCAAATGTTCGGCCCAAGTCTTGTTGTAAATCAGAATGTCATCCAGATACACCACTACAAAAGTATTGATGGATGGTCTCAGGATATCATACAACATTCCCATGAAAGTGGCTGGAGCATTTGTCAAACCAAATGGCATGACCAACCATTCAAAAAGGCCTTCCTTTGACTTGAAGGCGGTTTTCCATACATCTATTTGTTCTATCGGGACCTGGTGGTAGCCAGACTTCAGATCAGTCTTACCGAAGTATTTGGACCTCGTGAGTTGATCAAGGAGGTCATCGATTCAGGGAATCAAGTACCGGTTTGTGACTGTGATTTTATTCAGAGCCCAGTAATCAATGCAAAGTCGCCAGGTTCCATCTTTCTTCTGTACCAGCATGATTGGGCTCCCGCAAGGTGATGAACTAGGCCAGAGGTGCCCCTTGTGGAGCAGTTCTTGGATCTGTCGCTTTTTCTCCTCATTCTCTAACAGAGAGCGATGATAGACTGGCCCATTGGGAAGCAGTGTGTCGAGGGTCAGATCGATGGGGTGCTTGACCTGGTAGTGCAGAGGTACCCCGGTAGGTGAGGAGAAGATATTCGAGTATTCTTCCACAACCTTATCTACTTGCTTCTGCTGTGTGGAGAGGTCGGTCGCAGAGACCCTGGATGTGGTTGTGATCTTTCACTTATTCTGAAAGAAAATCATGAAGAAGACAAAATTCCCCGTCTGAGAGATGACCTTCCTGCATTGCTTAGCAGAGATTAAGGAAATAGGACTAGGTGGGACTGCCTCGGGTATCCTGTACAATTTCCTGTTCAAAGTAATAATAACACTGGGAGACCTAGACTCATATACAGCATGACGTTTCCATAAATAAGGTTGGACCAAAAGAACCTCACAAACTTTGAGAAGAGAAACATCACACAATACCTCATCTTTGAAGGGCTTGATGTCGTACGACAGTCGACACTGTTGGGTGAAGCGGAGATCACTTCCTTAGCAGAGCCATCCAATGGTGTAGGGTGTCAGGTGCGGTGTTGTCGGTATGGCCAGCCTCTTGACAACCTCTACTGAGATGAGGTTCTTCTGGCTACTGCTATCCACGATGAAGTGTAGCGAAGTGCCTTTTACCCACATTTATGAATGGAAGAGGCGTTCTCCTTCTTCTCGCTCGTCTGGTTCACCAGCCTAGAGCTTGGTGGTAGAAACGGTGGAACTGGGTTTCGCATCAATGATTTGTCTTACCCTTTTTGGTTCTGTCTTAGCATCTAAACCTGCATCTGATTCAGAGTCTTTCACTTCGGCCACTAGCGACTTCTTTGAGCGGCAGTCAGCAGTGTTATGCCAAGGGCTCTTATGGAAGTCACACCACTTCGCGGTATATTTCTTTGTCTTTCTTGTGTCCTTCTTTGCTTGCGACTTGGACTGGTTGTCCTTATGTTGTCCATGTTTTCTCTATCCTTTGTTCTGTGGGTTGGGGCCGCCCTTTCCTAGATTTTGTTGTGAGGGGTTCCCAGGCCCAAATTGCCACGTCTTTTGTTTGAGCTTCTGCTCGATTTTTGATGGCATATCGTTAGGCCCCGCCCAAGGATGAGATGTCAAAAAATTCCATTTCAATCTAGACGTATCTATGCAGAGTGTCACAATACTTGAGCACCAAATGTCCCTCTGAATCTATGATACCCATCTTGGTTTGCAAGGTATGAATGATATTCGTGAAATCTGGCACTGCTTGCTCTCTTTCTTGCCGCAATGTGGTCCATTTGGTATACAAGTCGTCATAACTTCTGACAGGGTGGTATTGTTCCTTAATAGCATCCCTGAAGGAATCCCAGGTGGTCGTGATTGTAAATAGTGAGGTTTCCTCTATTTCCTTTTTCTCACAGAAAGTTTCCCACCAATCTTTGACGTGGGGAACGACTTTGAGGAGCGCAAAAGTAATATTTTCTCTATTCGAAAAGTTATGGACAGAAAAATACCCTTCTAGTAGATTCAACCACATGTATACAACATCTACGTCTATATGACCTTCAAATATAGAAATATCGAAGTTTATTTGTACCTTGAAGGGGGTGGTGCCTCCGCTCGAAGAAGATGTGTCGCCTGTTGGTAGTCGTCGAAGGATTTGCACGAAACTATCCATCATCTAATTCCTTTGTTGTGTGAGGGATTCCTCAATCAACAGTTTGAAAGGATCTCCTATTCTATCATATTTCTTTTCTCCTACCATGAGAGGTCGCTTGGGTGTGCGAGAGATTTTTTCCTCAAGAGAAACAAGCTTGAGACCCAACTCTTTGTACTCCGACCTCATTGGGCACGTGCATTAAGACGACAAGGAGCAAACCGCTCTGATACCACTGATCACGATTTTATGAGCAGAATGAAATGACTAAAAATTATTAATAGGTTCTTAACACAAAATAATAGAGATACAGTAAAATTGGTTTCTATTCAATAAGGAAATAAGTTGAAGCTGTAAAATACAACGGAAACAAGCTTGTTGGAATGGTGGCGCCTTATCTCTGAGAAAAGATGTGACGGTTGCGCTCATTCGCAAGAATATGATTACAATGAGGCTTTGAAGGCATTTTTAAAATAAACAAGAATGCCAAAAACCCTAGACATCCAAAAACCTAACCCTAGGAGATGAATCGCCAAAAGTCATGTGGGCCCCGTTTGGGTAAGTTAGTACATCAACTTCTCGGGGTCGTAACTTTTGCATACGATCTCTGTTTTAGGAATATGATAGCCCGTTGGAAAGGTATCATCGAGGAGATTCATTTTAGGGGCTCAATCATGCCTCAAGCTATAATTGGGAAGATAAATCTATAAAAACCTTCATTTAGGCCCTCAAAATGTCCCCAAAAGTGAAAACTGCTAAAAATAGTAAATTGCCAAAATTGTCAGAAAACTGTTTTGAGCTAGTTGGAAGAGGTGGGTGGCCACTGATATCCACATAGATCAATCCTCCCTCCTTAGGAAGCAATGGTCTCCATTGCGTTGAGTTCCCCAATCAGATGAGGAAATTTTTGTTGAATTTTTCCCCGGGTGAGCCACTTGCCTTGGTGCAGGAGTTGTCCTACTTTGACGACTCATTAAAGTTGGATCCTTTTTTGTTGAGTGCCCTTGATTTGTATGGCCACAATATGATTGTTGGATTCCTTTTGTATGTATTTGGGGTTGAGATCTGCTGGTGTCAGCTGCTCTGCTACATCTTAGGTGTCCAATAATGGTGGGAAATAAGGGCGAAGGAGATCCATGTGAACACTAGGTGTATGGACCATAACAAAGTGGGCAAAGCTTCCGATGGGGTCCTATAAGGTGTTCTTTCTGCAAGTGCAACCAAACATTGTCACCCACCTGAAACTTATGTGGCACCCGATGTTGATCATGGCACTGCTTGTACTTGTCACTGAACTTCTGTAGGATATCCTGAACCTGTTGTCAGATGTGTTGGATTCACTCAATGAACCGGGTGGCTTTGTCAACTTCAGTCGGAGCATGAGATGAGTCGGTCGAGGTGACCACAAGGGGAAGTGCAACATCTATGGGACCTAATGGTTGGAATCCCAACCCCACCTGAAAGGGGTTGTGGTCGGTTGAGCTATGCAGGGCTGGGTTGTAGCTATGATGGACATAGGGAAGTCTCTCATCCCATGTGTGAGGGTGCTTTGACTTATACATGCGAAGGATATGCATAATCATTCGATTGACGACCTTGATTTTTCCATCTTTATGGGGGTGGAAGGCCGTGGATTTGGTGAGCTTGGTGTCCAGCAGTGACCAGAGACTCAACCAAAATGTGTTGAGAAATCGACTGTCCTAATATGAGACAATGGTTTGTGGGATTCCAAAATGTACCCAGACTCGTTCAAATAAGAGCTTGGAAGTGTCCTCTGTTGTGATGTTCTTCATACATGCAACCAGAATCGTCATCTTAGAAAAGCGATCAACAACCACAAAAACACAGTCATTTCTCCGCTTGGTGGACGGAAGGCCCGACATGTAGTCCATTGAGATGGATTCCCATGGCCTGTCAGGAGTAGGAAGAGGGGTGTATAGGCCATGTTTCTTAGTGGTTGGTTTGGCAATAGTGCAAGTAGTGTCGGACCTGATATACTTTTTGACCTCATGTCGAAGTTTCGGCCAATAGAAATGTTTTTGTAGCATCGCCACTGTCTTTTTGATGTCGAAGTGTCCTGCCACCGAACTGTAGTGAGCTTCCCATATCAGCTTCACTCGCTTGCTTGATGGAACACAGATATGGCCCACACGACACAACAACCCATCCCGAAGATGGAAATTATCGACAACTGCGTTTGCACCCAACATTTGGTAGGTGGTGGCGAAGCTTGGGTCTGTCTCATAGAGTTGGGGCCATCTAGAGGTCTCATGGCCACAGGATTCTAGCACCGTGTTGAGTGTCGTGACTAGCGGTCTGCTGAGGCAATCAGTGACGCAATTGGTGCTTCTTGTTTTATACTTGATGTTGAGGTGGAATTGCTCCAAGTATGTGGACCACTTTTGATGGCGATCATTCTGCAATTTTCCCTGTGTCTGCATGAACTGCAGTGGCTTATGATCAGTGTGGATGATTGTCTCCTTCCCAAGAATGTAATGTCTCCCTTGGCGACAGGATTTCACAATGGAGTACATTTCTTTGTCGTAAGTAGGGTACTTATATACATCATCTGATAGTGTCTCACTATGATAGGCCATGGGGTGGTCGTGCTGAGTGAGAATGACACCCACCGCATAGTCTGAAGCATATATCTCGATCTCAAAGGGTTGATGCAGGTATGGTAGTGAAAGTACTGGGGTTGAGCACAAGCGTTGCTTCAAATCGTCAAACGCTTGTTGTTGGGACTGGCCCCACGCAAATTTTTCCTTACCACCACCCCTAGTTATTTGGCTAAGGGCTCATGCAATATGGGAGAATCCCAACATGAACCTGCGGTAGAAATTGGCAAGGCCCAAGAAGCTTCGAAGCTCAATGAGTGTGGTTGGGGCTAGCCAGTCACGGATGACTTGGATCTTGGTTGGATCCACATGTACGCCATGATGATCATTTATGTATCCCAGGTAATGGACCCTTTCCATGCCGAAGGAGCATTTTTCCAAGTTGGCATATAGCTTGTGCTGCCGTAGGGTGTGCAGAACCTGCTGAATATGCTGCAAATGTTCGGCCCAAGTCTTGTTGTAAATGCGAATTTCATCCAGATACACCACTACAAAAGTATTCGTGAATGGTTGCAGGATATTTTCCATCATCCTCATAAAAGTGGTTGGAGCATTTGTCAAACCAAAGGGCATGACCAACCATTCAAAAAGGCCTTCCTTTGACTTGAAAGCGGTTTTCCATACATCTGTTTGTTCTATCGGGACCTGGTGGTAGCCAGACTTCAGATCAATCTTACTGGAGTATTTGGCCCCCATGAGTTGATCAAGGAGGTCATCGATTCGGGGAATCAAGTACCTATTTCTGACTGTGATTTTATTCAGAGCCCGGTAATCAATGCAGAGCCTCTAGGTTCCATATTTCTTCCATACCAGCATGATTGGGCTCCCGCAAGGTGATGAACTGGGACGGATGTGCCCCTTGTGGAGAAGTTCTTGGATCTGTCGCTTGATCTCCTCATTCTCTAACAGAGAGTGATGATAGACTATCCCATTGGGAAACAATGCGTCGGGGGTCCGATTGATGGGGTGCTTGACCTGGCAGTGCATAGGTACCCCGGTAGGTGAGGAGAAGATATCTGAGTATTCTTCCACGACCTTATCTACTTGCTTTTGTTGTGTGGAGAGGTCAGCTGCAGAGACCCTAGATGTGGTTGTGATCTTTCGCTTATTCTGAGAGCGAATCACAAAGAAGACAAACTTCCCCATCTGAGAGATGACCTTCTTGCATTGCTTAGCAGAGATCAAGGAGATATCACTAGGTGGGACTACCTTGGGTATCCTGTACAATTTCCTGTTCAAAGTAATAATAACACTACAAGGCCTAGACTCATATACAACATGACGTTTCCATAAATAAGGTTGGCCCAAAATAACATCACAAACTTTGAGAGGAGAAACATCACACAATACCTCGTCTTTGAAGGGCTTGATGTCGTACGATAGTCGACACTGTTGGCTGACGCGGAGATCGCTTCTTTGGCAGAGCCATCCAATGGTGTAGGGTTGTGGATGCATTGTTTTCGGTAGGGCCAGCCACTTGACGACCTCTACTGAGATGATGTTCTTCTGGCTACCGCTATCCAGGATGAAGTGAAGTAGGGTGCCTTTTACCCACATCTGTGAATGGAAGAGGCGTTCTCCTTCTTCTGGCTCCTCTAGTTCACCAGGCTGGAGCTTGGTAGTAGCAATGGTGGCACTGGGTTCCACATCAATGATTCGTCTTCCCCTTTCTAGTTATGGCTCGGAGTCTTAACCTGCATCTGATTCAGAGGCTTTCACTTCGGCCACCAATGATTGCTTTGAGCGGAAGTCAACAGTGTTATGCCAAGGGCTCTTATGGAAGTCATACCACTTCCCGGTATATTTATTTATCTTTTTGGTGTCCTTCTTTGCTTACGGCCTAGACTGGTTGTCCTGATACTGTCCATATTTTCTCTATCCTTTGTTCTGTGGGTTGGGGCCGCCCTTTCCTAGCTTTTGTTTTGAGGGGTTCCCAGGCCCAAATTGTCACGTCTTTTGTTTAAGCTTCTGCTCTATTTTCACGGCATATCAGTAGGCCGCGCCCAAGGATGAGATGTCCAAAATTCCATTTCGGTCTGGATGTATCTATGCATAGCATCACGATACTTGGGCACCATATGTCACTCCGAATCTTTGATACCCATCTTGGTCTACAAGGTATGAAAGATATTCGTTAAATCTGGCATTGCTTGCTCTCTTTCTTGCCGCAGTGTGGTCTATTTGTTATACAAGTCATCGTAACTTCTGACAGGGTAGCATTGTTCCTTAATAGCATCCCTGAAGGAATCCCAGGTGGTCGTGACTGTAAATAGTGAGGGTTCCTCTATTTCCTTTTGCTCACAGAAAGTTTCCCACCAATATTTGACGTGGGGAATGGCTTTGAGGAGTGCAAAAGTAATCTTTTCTCTATTCGAAAAGTTATGGATAGAAAAATACCCTTCTAGTAGATTCAACCACTTGTCTATAGCATTTGTGTCTATATGACCTTCAAATATAGGAATATCGAAGTTTATTTGTACCTTGAAGGGGGTGGCGCCTCCATTCGAAGAAGATGTGTCGCTTGTTGGTAGACGTTGAAGGATTTGCGCGAAACTATCCACCATCTCGTTCCTTTTTTGCATGAGGGCTTCCTCAATCAACAGTTTGAAAGGATCTCCTATCCCTTCATCTTTCTTTTCTCCTGCCATGAGAGTTTTCTTGGGTGTGTGAGAGATTTTTTCCTCAAGAGAAACAAGCTCGAGACCCAACTCTTGGTACTCCGACCTCGTTGGGGACATGCATTAAGACGACAAGGAGCAGACCGCTCTGATACCACTTATCCAGATTTTATGAGCAGAACAAAATGACTACAGATTATTAACAAGTGCTTAACAAAAAATAATAGAGATACAGTAAAGTTGGTTTTCTATTCAATAAGGAAATAAGCTGAAACTGTAAAATGCAGCGGAAACAAGCTTGTTGGAATGGTGGTGGCTTATCTCTGAGAAGAGATGTGACAACTGACCTTATTCCCAAGAATATGATTACAATGAGGATCTGAAGGCCTTTTTACCATAAACAGGAATTCCAAAAACCCTAGGAGATGAAGCGCCAAAAGTCATGTGGGCCCCGTTTGGGTAAGTTAGTACATCAACTTCCCAGGGTCGTAACTTTTGCATACGATCTCTATTTTAGTTGTATGATAGTCCATTAGAAAGGTATTGTCAAGGATATTCATTTTGGGGGCTCAATCATGGTTTTAGCAATCTTTGAGAATCTCGATCCCGAAAAACCTTCATTTAGGCCCTCAAAATGGCCCTGGAAGTCAAAACTGCTAAAAATAGTAAATTGCCAAAATTGTCAAAAAACTGTTTTGAGCCAATTGGAAGAGGTGGGTGGCCACCGATATCCACCTGGATCACACAATCGGTGGAACACATCCACCACAGTAGTATACAACTATTTTCAAGAGACATACAGTCTCTACAACAGTCATATCATCTAATATGAACCTGCATAAACAATATCATGATACAAGTTGAGTCATCTGGGCCATTCTTCCACTCACAACTATGTGATATGGAAGAGAATCTACCCTCATACCGTAAAATCATCAACCATGGACTATCTGGACTATTATTCCCAAGCATTTTAGAATAATTTTCCCTGATTTATGAGCCTAGACCATTCACCTATCTTGGCCATTTCTCCGGCACTAAACATAGTGCAACCTGTATAGAATGAGTCTACCCTAGGGAATGTATGTCCATGATTGTTGAACCTAGACCATTCACCTAACTCGGCCATTCCTCTAGCACTAAACATAGTGCAACCTAGAGAGAATGATTCTACCCTAGGGAATGACTGTGTGGACCATTTCCTAAGGAAATGATCATCCTGCACCAACCTCCAAAACGGACCATTCTTCGAAACTGCTCACAATTGTGAACTTTGAAATAATGACTGCTCGGCAAGGCAGACCACTACTAAGAGTGATTTACAAGAAGAATTATTTTTCTATACCATTCCCCCACACTGGACACAAGGGGAATCATTTTCTATGGTACATTAGTAATCTATCAGACCATTTTCATTATGAAAAGGACTGTCCGATCTGGACCATTTTCCGAACTGGAAAATGCATGTCCATCAGAAATTTTAAGCCATTTCCAAACTGGAAAGGAACTGCCCATCCTGGGCCATTTTCCAAACTGGAAAAATGATTGTCCATAAATCAATGATATATATACTAGTGATCCCTCCCAACCTAGAGAGCCATCTCTTCTCTTTCAGCTAAGGGAGTTATCTTCACGATCCCCAACTTGTCTAGAAAGTATGCAAACTTTATCCTGGACAAAGGCTTTGTCAAAATATTTGTCAAAATGAAATCAATGAAGACTATGATCCATGATCAAGATCTTCCAATGCACTTATGGGCTGAAGCAACAAGAACAACAATGTATGTTTAAAATATATTATCCCATAGTGCACTTAGGTTAAAAAACCCCGACGAAATTTTCTTCGAAAAGAAGCCATAAGTAAGCCATCTCAAGATATTTGGTTGTCCAGTGTTTGTACACATTCCGAAAGAGAAGAGAACCAAGATGGACCCTTCAGGAAAGAAGGGAATATTTGTTGGACACTGTGAGGTGTCAAAGGCCTTCAAAATTTACATACCAAGTTACCATCATATTGATATTAACAGAGATGTAACCTTTGATGAAGATGTAGCACTCAAGAAATCAAGGAGATGCCATCTTGAATCATTATATGAAGAAGATCCTGTAGCTCCTAGAGTTGTAGAACTAGTGAGGGAAGTTACAAATACCCCTGATGATGAGATTCAAGAAGATCATGATATGATAGAATCTCAAGAACCTCCCCAGATGACGATCTCTCACAAGAGAAAGCCATCTTGGGAAAGGGAACTTATTCAAGATGGAGAGAAGTTTGGTGCCCTAAAAGGAACCATGAGACAAGTCAAGAAAACTAAGTCATTCTCCAGTTGTATGGATTTGATGTGTGATCTCATAGAAAAGGAGTCTACTTGCTTTGAAGAATCCATTCAGAAGAAAGAATGGGTAGATTCCATGACAGAAGAATACCAATCCATTATAAAGAATGATGTATGGGAAATAGTTCCTAGACCGAAGAACAAAGATGTGGTATCTTCTAAATGGTTATACAAAATAAAACATGTTGCTGATCGAAGTATTGAAAAACATAAAGCAAGGTTTGTAGCTCATGGATTTTCTCAAAATGAAAGAATTGATTATGAAAAGACATTTTCTCATGTAGCCAGATACACTTCTATCAGAACCATCATAGCTCTTGCAACCAAGATGAAGTGGAAGTTACACTAGATGGATGTGAAAACAACCTTCTTAATTGATGTTATTGAAAAAGAAATGTATATAGAACAACCTCAAGGGTTTGAAGTTGAAGATAGAAAGACTCATGTCTGCAGGTTGAAGAAGGCGATGTATGGATTGAAGCAAGCTCCTAAAGCTTGGTATGGAAGAATTGATAGTTTTCGGGCGAGTTTGGGCTTTACCAAGAGTAAATATGATTCTAACTTTTACTTCAAGGTTATGAATGATGATCCAATTATACTGTTGTTGTATGTGGATGACTTCTTCTTAACTGGAGAAGAAAATCTCATCACTGATTGTAAGAAGAAGCTCACTGCAGAATTTGAGATGAAAGACTTAGGCTTGATGCATTGTTTCTTAGGTCTTGAGGTCTAACAGAGCCCATAGAAGATATTCTTTAACCAAGGGAAGTACACAGTTGAAATACGGAAGAGGTTTGATATGTTGGAGTGTAAATCCATGAACACACCCATGGAAACAAAGTTGAATCTCCTGGTTGATACTTCGTCAAAATCAGTTGATGCTAGGTTGTACAGACAAATCATTGGATCATTAATGTATCTGATGCATACCAGACCATATATATGTTTTGCTATGAACACCTTGAGTGAGTATCTGGTAGAGCCCAGATGTGTTCACTTTGTTGCTGCAAAACATGTGATGAGATACCTTAAGGGTACGTTGGACTTTGGTCTCTTTTATAATGGATATCATGACTTCAGACTGATTGGTTATACCGATTCAGATTGGGCTAGAAGTGTTTCTGACAGAAAGAGCACTTCAAGATGTTGTTTCAGTCTGGGGTCAACCACGACTTCATGGAAAATTAGGAAGCAATCCAATATTTCTCTCAACACAATAGAAGTGGAATACATTGATGGATGTTCCACCAGTTTTGAATCCATATGGCTTCAGAAGTTGTTGATAGGTCTATTTTACATGGAGATGGAAGTAACCGTGATTTTATGTGATAACCAGAGTTGCATAAAGATGACGAAGAAACCTATGTTCCATGACAAGTCAAAACACATAGATATCCAGTATCAATACATTCATGATATGGTGTAGAGGGGAGCTATAAAGCTCCAATATGTTGGCATAAATGAGCAGGTTGTAGATGTGTTGATCAAGCCTCTATATCATGTAAAGTTTGAGCACTTTCGAGACAAGCTTGGTATAGTCCGAAAGGAGATCCCTTGAAAGGAGGAGTGATGATGTTGATGCTATGGTATCCTGACCAATAACGGGTAGCTTAGTTAGGATTTTATATCCTAGGGGACTGATCATCCCTGGATATATCCTGAAGGTACGGTAAGGGCAGTCTGTCAGAGTACCTGTGCATGTATATGCTAGTTGTGGTCAATAGTGGTAGCTCTGTTAGGATTTTTATAATCCTAGGGAATCTTATGATTCTTGGCCAGATCTTGAAGGTCGAGTAAGGACGATCTGTCAAAGTGCCACGTGGTAGCTCCGTTAGGATTTTCTATTCTAGGGAATCTTATGATTTCTGGGCAGATCCCTAGGGAGTGTTAGAGTACCACAAAATGTTGTTACACCTTCCTCATTATGTTTCCCTATGATGATGATGATGTTGTTGCTTCAACCTCGTGCTGTGATGATGTTGTTTCTCTAGCCTCATGCTGTTGATGATGATGTTGATGATGTTGTTGTTATATATTTTATGCTAACTGATGTTGATGTTTCAGGTTCTAGCTCCATGCTCTGAATGATGATGATGATGCTATTCCAACTCTATGCTATGAATTATGATGAGAAAAACTTCCGATGATTTATAGATATGCTAGTTGGTGTTCTGATGATGTTGATATTGTTTCCCTCTCTCTCTCTTGATGATGTTGTAGAATACCCTTCTTGTTAAGGGGGAGTGTTGAAATATTATAACTGCAAAGAATATTCTACATTTTATTGAGTTATTATCTTATACATCAATCCCCTTTTGTGGATTGATCATGTCGGGACTCTTATCTGACAAAATCCCCTTTTGTGGATTGGTCAAACCATAAAAAAATGCTGCTATTTGAGAAGTCGACCCTAGGCCTAATTAAAGTGGTTTTAGCTGCTAAGTGAAGAAGTCGGCCCTGCTTGATGAAGAGACACCACCCTAGCACTCCTCAGCTAGTATAAATAAGAGAGGTTAGTGCCTCATTCACTCACTCACTCAAGTCACTCATCTAGTGCGCAATTTTGACAGAAGCTACAGTTTCTGGAAGAAGGAAGAGAGAGGCACATTGCTTAGTGTTGAATATTCTCTTGTGTTTGGTATTTTATCTTGGCATTGTATTGGAAATCTATATTAAGAAATCTTTTGTTCGGTTTTCTTCCCCATGAGGGTTTCCCAAGATAAATGTTGTGTACCTTGTGATTGTGTATCTTTCAGTGATCCTACTTATTCTATTATTGTCTAGTAAATTGAAAAGAACTTAATAAAAGCTCTAAATTTAACAATAGTTACAGTTGATTTTATTACTAAGCTGCCCATAACAGTGAATCAACATGATTCCATCATGGTGGTGGTGGATAAACTGACAAAGGAAACACATTTTATTCTAGTAAAGACCACGCACAAGGAAACAAATATTGCAGATATCTACCTGAAAGAAGTTTCTAGGCTACATGGGGTACCTAAAGCAATAGTTTTAGAGAGAGATCCAAAGTTTACTTCCAATTTTTGGAAGGGTTTGTTCAAGGGATTTGGAAAGAGTTTAAATATTAATACATCATAACATACAGAATCAGATGGACAAACATAAATGACTAACAGAATAATTGAAGACATGCTTAGAATGTATGTGTTGGATCAACCATCAAAGTGGGAAGATTATATTCATTTAGTTAAATTTGCCTACAATAATGGGTATCAGGCCTCATTGAAAATGATTCTGTTTGAAGCATTGTATGGTAGAAAATGTAACACTCAAGTGAGTTGGGATAATCCAGTAGACAGAGCAGTTGTTGGGCCAGAAGTGTTAAAGGAAATGGAAGAGAAGATGGAAAAGATAAAGCATAATTTAAGGGTTGCCCAGGATAGGTAGAAAAGTTATGCAGACAAGAATAGAGTGTTTAGAGAATTTAAAGTGGGAGAACATGTGTTTTTGAAAGAGAAGTGAAAGATAAGTTCGCTAAGATTAAGAAACCGCCCGAAGTTGGCAGCAATATATTGTGGGACTTTTGAAATATTAGAAAAGATAGGGCCAATTGCATCCATGTTAGCTTTGCCTGCATCCATGAGAGTGCATAATGTATTTCACATGTCATTGTTAAAGAAATATATGCCTGATCCTAACCACATAATTGATTGAAATGTGATCCGAGTGGAGCATGAAGGGAATTTCTGGGTGGGACTAGTACGCATCTCGGACCAGAAAGTCAAAGAGATCAGGAACAAATCCATAGGGTTGGTAAAGGTTCAATGGATCTGCTACGATTCTGAAGATGATACGTGAGAGCATGAAGAAAACATGCGGGCATAATACCAACATTTTTGATAGTTTTGAAGAAAACATAATGCAAGACTCCATTTTGAGCAACTAAAATTTAGGAACCACATCTCAGAGTCCTAGCCA
>JASDQU010191084.1:4851-18014 GCA_032191745.1 Picea mariana
TTCAATTGTTGTTTTATAAGATAGTTGGTTTTATCCCTCTTCTGCTTTCCTTTTCTTTCATCCATTTCAAGATTCAAAAGAGCAAGTTCAGAAAAAATTTCTCCGAGAAGTCAAGAACATTTTTTAGTTGAATGATTATGCTTACAGGGATAAACCCCCTCATACTTAACACATTCCATGAGTTATTCCCAAATTCTCGGTCATTATTACCTTAAATCCACTCACTTCCCCCTATTGCATAATCATTCTGATTTATATCTTCTTGATCTGATGTTACATGGTCAACAAAACTAGACATTATGATTTTTTAATATGTTGAAAATAGATTTCATTGTGGAGTCGTCAGTTTGTTTACGATTAAAATCGCAACGATGAATCCCGCCCGCAAAGGATTCCTAAAGCACTATTATTTAATATGATGATAAAATAATAACTAGTAGGTGGGACCCCCTTGTAGACTAGAGGCACAAGGATAGACATATCACACATATTTTTTTGTTGTTATAATGTTTCCTACATAGTCCTACATTTTTTATGATGCAATCTTGGTTTCATTTGGCATGATAATGAGTGGTTAATGCATTATTGTTGAATGTTGTTGGTAATCACTTGCAACACAGAACAATTTCCATGGTTATGAAGATAAGGTTGTTTATAGGTGCTATGTTATAACCCTGTTACTAGTTCATATGTTGATTACTTAGCCACACATATGCAAGGGATACTTAATGGTAGCATGATCAAAATAAATAAAAAACTATGAAGAGGTTCTAAAGTTATAGAAAAAGGAAAGGAACTATGTAAAAAGACTACATGCAAATTTCAAATGAAAGAATTAAAGGGTACAAGTGTTAGTCCTAACTATTATACTATGTTTGATTAATGGACTATGAAAATGTCATAAAAGTTGAATGGAGGTGCATATAGAAATGTGGATATGGTTTGATTTATTGTGTGGATTTATGGCAAAGGTTAACGTATAAAATACCTCAAGTGCCACACTATGCAATAGATATGGTCTCAGATCTTACGATGGATTGGAATTGATTATGCTTTGGTTATATGGTTTGATTTATTGGTTGATGTTATGCTTATTGGGTTGTCTCATAATTGGAATTGAATGGGGACAGGTATATAAGCAACATGCATTTACTGCATGTCACTCCAAACCTTCCTTATCGCCCATCACCCTAGCATTGTTGCATTGTTGCATTATCGCTCTGTTGGTTGTGAAGCTCCACATTTTCAGGTTTTTTTGGAAGGGAAAGCTCAACCAACTCCTCATTTTAACATTTTTTTCAAAGGTATGGTTATTTTCTCTCCATCCATGATGGATTCTCTGTTTTATTAACCAAATGGTGACTCAATGATGCTCGGATTCTGTGTGTTCTTGAGATTTTCGACTTTGTGTACATATGGTGTTATGGCTCTCTATTATGACTGTAAAATGTTTGTAGTTGTAAGAAGAGAAATGGGTATTATTAAATATAAAGTTTGTGCATTGGTTATTTATGGGTCATCTTGGTTTTTATTGATTTTTCTCTATGGAATAATGAAGACAGTGGTGCCATGAATATCTGTGTTTTATGGTTGAAGGGTTTTACCACTATTTGTATTTCAGTGGTTGTCAACTCTCGGTGGTTATCATAGTATTTATTAACTTACAGAGTGACTGTAGAATGTTGGTGTGCTTCTTTTATCTAACCCTAAACTGTTGTTAATATCTCGTTCCTGACTGTCTTTTCGCTGAAAGCTTGCCAAAAGTCTAATTTTTGTCACCTGAGTATTAATGTAGGCATGTATATTTAATGGATATCAAATGTGAAAGGGTTTCCACACACCAGTAGTATCATTCCCACTGTAATGATGACTGTATGTGGCCTCACTGTCAATTGTTTTCAAAATGTGTTCGGCTTTTCGGGTGTTAGAAAGAGACATTATATCTCTATTTTTTTTTAATTCCTGCCACTGTTAAGTTAACCCTTGTCTCTTCTCTGCAAGTACTAGAGGCACCTGTGTGCACTAGGTTATTTTACTCTAACTCTCTCTTCTCTCCTCGAGCGTTAACTTATGGTTCTGTCAAGGGCTTGGAGTAATAAGTCGAAGGGATGTATGCTCACTGCTATGTCATTTTCAAAAATGTATTTTGGCCTATGGTTTTCAATTGATGATAAAGTGGATATAAGTCTTGGAAGACCGTCATCTCTCTATGCTTTTGTTTAAAAAAATAACAAGGCTTACATTGCCTCTTTGCATTTTATTTAAGAGCCCGACTCAGACTCTGATTTTCTCTTCTCTCCTCAAGTACATTTTGGGTTTTGTCAAGTATTGGTTTATTAGTTTTAATGATTGTGGAATTTTAAAGAGACGTTCTCTCTCATTTATAAACCCATCCTTTTCGGTCGAATCTCTGTGAGTTCCTTCTGTGATGAAATTTTTTTAACAAATAAAAAGGAAATGAACGGTTTCTTATAGCCGAGAGTTGTCTTTCTATTCATTTATGCTCTCGATTATTGTGTTTAATCCAACATGATTTTGATTTCTTAAAGAGACACCTATGTGACGTTTACCAAGCCTGACTAGGGTTTTGGAAAGGTAAAAAGTAATGCATGTGTGTCAATTGAGTTATGTTCACATCATATATGATATGATTATATTGGAATCATCGTGCAGACTATCAATTGTTTTTAAAAAAAGAAGTTATATATGTTGATACACAGAGATATCAAGCTTGGGGTTTATGTTTGGGTTGATTGTTATTATCGATTTAATATTTTGTTGATTGATATGATTAAATTCCTGTGTATGATCGGGCATGCTTTTAAGACTATCCACTTTTTTGAAAAGACACTTGTGTACATTTAAATTGGGCCCGATTGTTGATTGGAAAATAATGAATGTTGATTGTTTATCGCGGTGCATTATTGATTATCAGGGATGTATGTTGAGCATATTGCTGTCCATGTTTTGATTATTTTTAAAAAGAATAAGAGATCATCGTTATAATAAACAATATTTTTGAATGGAAAAAGTTTGTATAAGTTATAAAAGCACATACTATTATAAATTAAGGATTTCTGGGAAAATTTAATTGCTATTGAGACAGCAAGCAGTTTGCATACAATTGAGGAACAATGAATTTTGGTCTTGGAAGTGGATGCTTTTTGGATTAATTTTTAACAGAGTTATGATTGTTTATTTATTTAATTTATTTTATGAACAGTTTCCATCAAATTCCCCGTCATTTTCTCACTTTTTCACTCAATACAAATCCCCTCATGATCCTAGATTCATTTTGCATGCCATGTTCTTTAAAATTAAATCAAATCTCTTTATTACAATGATTAAGAATTAACACAGGGATGGATCACAACTGATATGTGTTGGTTATTGTTGCACAGTCGATTGTTTAATGAATTGTTGAGCAATAATCGTATTCTTATTCCCTTTCATTTTATCACTTTTTCGCTCAATACAATCCCCTCATATATCCTAGAACCCTAATTCACCTCCTGCACATTGAAAATTATTAAATGAATTTTATGGATTGGATTTCATGGGTCTAACGTGATTGTTGAGCCAAACTTTGTTTCATATTAAGAGATTGTCATGTATGGTTGTTTTAAGAAGCTAGTTGCTAATAATCGTTGCATACAGGATGAGCTTCTTCAGCAGAGAAATTCATGGCCGAAATAATAGGGGCAAAGAGAATTGGAATAGAGGGCCTGAAAGGCCCAGATTCTCAATACATTTTGATGCAGATCATCAAGAGTTAAAAAATCTCTTCCAAGATGGATTTTTCAAATGGATTGGACGAGGGGTAGTCCAACCTAGACCAAAGAGGCCTCCTTTCTAGCCCTAGCATGTCCATGGTATCCATGTACCCCCTCATGTTTCTCTGCAACCTGAAGTTCCTGAGAATGATGGATGGCAGGAGATTGTTCACCCAGCAGACTCCCACCATCGTGGCTAGACAAATTTGTCTCTACCTTCTCCTCCTCCACCTGTTAACCCAAATGTCAAGATTTCCCTGGCACACTCACCTGTACAATCCTCCCGAGAAAGAAAAAGACTCAAAATCGAAGCCCATCACATGCATGATAAAGGAAAAGTTGTTGTTTCCCCCTCCTCTCCCTTAAGTGATTCAGCCAAATATGAATCATCCCACACACACTTGAGAGACAATTTTTCTCATGTCATCAGTGAGATCAAGCCTCAAGGCTCTACACATCCTAAGGCTAATTCAGATAAGTCAAAAGGGGATAGCAGCAACAAAGGGAAAATTGCCTCTAAAAGTGGAAAATATGGTTTTTTATTTTACTTTATTATTGTTTTATTGAGGACAGTGGATTGTTGAAGGTTTTGTATAGCATACTATTTTTGAATATTTTGGATATGATTTGAAATATCATTAATATTTAATCTTCAAATTATGGAAATGATTATGGTGTCCACAAGGAGGGATGAGTCTGATTTATTGTCTTGTTATGTTTATTTTTGTTAAAGAAATTAAAGGGAGTTACAAGGGGTCCCACCTACTAGTTATTATTTATTAAAAGACCCTTATTATTATTATTACTATTAATTCTTCCCCTAAAATAAAAGTTAGTTGAGATTTTTTTAACTTAACTAAATGAAGTGGTTGAACTAATTCAACTAATTTGGAATGTATAAAATCCAAATGAGAAGTAAGAAAAAGAGGAGAATAGAAGGAGAAAGCATACTAAGGTTTTCTCTTGAGTTTTATTGAGATAGTTCAGCTTTCATTCATTCTCCAATTCATTAAAATTATAATTCTCTTTTATGACAGGAGGGTCCTATTGTATGTAAAMATTTCAATACAAATTATGTATTGCATAGATTCTCCCRATCTAACAATTATATGCCACTGTTAAATACATAATCTCTTCTACTAATATTCTTGTGGAATTTAAAACACAATCGTCAATTGCAATATCAAGAAGAAAGATCAATCACACATAACATAGATGTTTTATTGGGAAATCATAAATCTAAAAAACCCACTATCATATATTATGTATATATCATGGATCATGAAACAATCTCATACAAATTTCTAATCCAAGATCTCTTAGTACAATATACAATCACCTCACACTGTCATACAAAAATTGGCAAATGCATGTGCCAATTTATTGCCTCTAGACAGTCTGCCTCCTCTGTGTAATCCCTGCTAATGGAAATCCATGCAATGAATGAATCCCTCTTTCCTAGGTTTCACATTCCTCATGGGCACATCCAATGTGTGTGTGGTTGCATGAATGCACTCACTAATGTCACAACTAATAGTCAAACTGTCCCTTTCACCTATTATCTCAATTGGGTCTCCACTGGATCTGACATGCATGTAGTTAACAGTGGTAAATATTCATTTGCATGTGAGACTACTGATTGTGAATTAATTAATAATTAACTCACTGATCTCTCACTACTGTAAGTTCAGTTACAACTAGTACAATTGATCTTAACTCACTTAACTGAGTTAAACTACTTTACAACTCACATAAATACACATCCAACTTTGTTACAACTCCGAATCACTCAATTACAACTGATTTGACTTGCATGTCCCACCAATCAACCTTTGAACTCAAATTTCCTATAAATAACTGATTTTCCACTTCACTTAACTATTTCCAAGTGCTCATTGATAATAGATTAATATTTATTGTCCAACTATTATTAAGGGATAATAATAGTCAACATACATCTATAAATAGAATTCGCTCACCATCTATAAATATAATTTTCTCATCATCTAAAAATAAACTTCCACCTAAAAATAGCATAAGGCTCCATCCTAGTGTAGGTGCATAATTTTCACTAGGATCTTCTTGTTGAATCTCAACACTCCCTCTCAACAGGAAAGGGATTATCCTTCACCCTGATCCTATCTCTTTGGTATTCAAATTTTCTCCTGGTGAGCGCCTTCATTAGAATGTCTACATATTGATATTCCGTAGGAATGTACTGAAGCAACATGATCTTCTGCTGCACACAATCTATGATATGATGATACCAAATATTTATTGCTTAGATATATCATGAAACACATGATTAATTGAGATTTTAATGCAACTCTTATTATCACAATGAATCATTGTTGGATCTAAATGTTTCTCATCTAGATAGCCTCACATGTAGCTTGAATTGTTTCCATGTATTCTTCTTCCGCTGAACTAGGTGCCACAGATCTCTGTTTCCTGTTGTACCAAGAAATAGTTGTAGATATGATACTAAAGATCCCCCATGATGTGATCTTTTTGTCTGTTGGGCTTCCCACCCAATATGAATCCATGAAGCCATGCAACTTCACCTCATCCATCTGTTTGTACCATAATCCATACTCAGATGTTCCCCTTGGGTATCTTAGGACATGCTTACCTACCTTCCAAAATATATTGGTAGGCTTAACCAACGCTTGACTCAGCTAGTTAACCACATAGAAAATGTTTGGTGTCATGTTCACTCGATACATTAGAGAACCCACTAACTGTCGATAAACAATAACATCCACTACCTCTCCAGAAGTAGCATCCTATTTCCTCCAGTTTCCTGGAAGAGGAGTATCCATGGGTTTGCATCCCTCCATGTGAAACTTACCCAGTATCTCCCTTACTTACTTGCCTTGAGACACAAAAATTTCACCATGTCACTGCCATATTTCCAATCCAAGAAAATAATGAAGGAGGCCCATATCCTTCATCTCGAACTCCTTTGCAAGGTCCTCCTTGCATGAGTGTATCAAATGCTCATCACCTGTCAGTATTAAATCATCAACATAAAGAACAATGACTAAAATCTTACCCTCCACCACAATTTGGTATAGGTTTGCATCCACTTCAATTTTGGTGAAGCCCAGTCTGGTGAAATAGTTGTCTATCTGAGTGTACCAAACACAGGGTGCTTGCTTCAGCCCATACAACGCTATTTTGAGTCAGCATACATGTGACTCACTGCTGAAGATCTCAAATTCTTCAGGATTCTCTATGTACACCTCTTCCTCAATGATCCCATTGAGAAACAAAGTTTTTACATCCATCTAATGAATGCACCAACCCATCTGTGTTGAGAGTACAAAGATGGATCTTATGGAAGAGTACCTTGTGAAAAGTGAAAAGGTATCATCATAATCTATCCCCTTGATCTGTGAGAAGCCCCATGCCATAAATATGGCCTTTTATTTATCAACACTCCCATCATCATCTTGCTTTACCTTGTAGATCCATCTCAAACCTACCATTGATTTGTAGACGGTTCTTGGGACAATTTCCCATGCACTGGTTTTGACAATGGAGTCATACTTCTCCACCATTGCATCAACCCATGTGGGATCCTGCACTACTTCCTAAAAGGAATATGGTACAATCACAATACATTTTCTCATGAGAGCCATGTATCCAGTAAATCGATCAGGAGACTATCTCTGTTTGAGCTGTGAAGTAGGGGCTCCTACATTCTGTACAACATCTAGTCTCAATCTATCAGCTTTCGTGGTGCGCTTTCTACCATTTACGATGGATGTCTCTGCATGAGTGGATTCCTCCACTCCATGAACCTCCTCATGTGTATGATCCACATCTTGAGACTCATCTTTGGGAATGAACAGTTCCTCCTCTCCATGCAACTCTATCTCCCTCTCAAGTGACAACTGCATGACTTTCCCCTCATCGAATTTTATATCATGTCGCATAACAGTCATCTTACTGTTAGGAAAATACACACGATAATTATGGGGTGTTTCTGTGTACCCCACAAATATCCCAACTTCAGTAGTCATGATGCAGGAGCATCTCTCCATGTAGCAAGCCAGACAGCCAACCATGTCAGCGCGCATGCATTCAACGTCGAAGAGGGAGGCGCGACCTCATTTAAAATTTAAATTTGAAATGAATGTAAACTTAATGTGCTTAGGCTGGTGAGCCGTGGAAGCCATGCCTTTGAGCAGGCATTAGGTAGGATCGGCCTTTATTGTAGATCGGCTGAGATCTAGTTCTAGATAACAGACTAGACAGCCATTGAATGTAATTTATTAGGGTAGGTAAATCCTGGAGGGAAGCGCTCGATTGAGCCCCTCAGGTAAAATAGATTTTCATATCTCATTTTAAGTAAGAATGGTTGTAGGAGAGGAGCCAGAGAGAGCTCAGGAACACATTGTAATTACAGGCATTTGCCATTTGTTAATACAAACAACATTTTTTCCTGCATATTCTGTGTATATGGATGTGTGTGTGTGTTCCCTATGTATGTTGTGGATGTATGATTGTTGATGCATTCTACAGGAGTGTGTTTGATTTTAGATTGAGGGTCTTTGAGGTTTCATGTCAGGAGGGCATGATAGAGTGTTGCAGACTCTGAATACCGGTGCATGAGTGCACTTCTGAACTCTGAGGAGTTAGACAAAGACGTGTTGAGGCACATGAACTGAAATCAACAGCTCAAAGGAATAAGACCTCAAGGTTGTTGAACACCTTGGAGGTAAGGCTGTGTGGGTGAGAACACAGTTGCAGAAAGAATCATGGAGGATTCTGTGAGAGCTCTACCAAGTGGGCATTGAGCGTATGCACAGAGGTGCATTGAGAAGAACTCTGCTGAGAGTTGAAGAAAAGAACAGAATCACTGAGGATTCTGGGGCTCTGCTAGGTGGGAATTGAGTGAAGTGCATGAGTGCACAAGGAGAACAGAACTGTTGAACATTCTAGGGAAGAGAAGGTACTCCGCCAGGAGGGCATCGAGGAAGTGTGCAGGCAAGCACAGAAGAGGAAAGAACTCTTTGAGTTCTGTGTTGTGAAGGGAGAGTCCACTAAAGGGAATCCACTAGGTTGCTGAATAACCAGAAGTACTCAAGAAGGGGCTTGAGCAGAAGGATAGCCAGGAGGGCATCCATTTCATTCTCCATATGTGGGAGTAGAAAGACATAAATCCCTTAGGGGCATGAGTGATTGTATAAGCTCAGGAGGGACAACATTGGGCATGCATAGAGATTCTGCAAGGAGGGAAGACATCAAAATCCTTTGAAGGATTTGAGGAGAAGAATATCAGGAAGGGCAGCGTTTCATACACGCAACGAAGCTCACAGTAAAAGAGTTCGCAGAGAAAAGAAGACAAGGAAGAGGCCTTGGAAAATCTAAGTTCTCCAAAGTTTGGGAAGAAATCATGTGTAAGCTTAGGAGGAGCAGCGTTAGCCGTCAGATCGAAAGGACAACAGATATGGACTGTTGGTTTTTAAGCATCCAGGAGGAGCTCAGGAGGAGCCTATAGATGGAGGTGACTGACAGCTGTCGGATCTCGTATAGAAACCCTGTCAGTTGTTGGATCGAGAAAAGTTGTGCCAAGGTTAAGCACAGGAGAAGGCATGCAGGGAGCTCAGGAGGGAGCAACAGGAGCCGTCCGATCGAGTGGAGAAATAAGATCTGGGTCATTGATCTTCACGTCTAGGAAAAGCGTGCAGGAGAAATGACCTGAGCCATCAGATCTTAGATTATAGTCCCGACAGCCATCATATCTACGGAAGCTGGGAGGACGTTAACTTCGTGGAAAGAGAAGAAATCCTAACAAGGGTAGAGCCATCGACATATTGGCCATCGGAGAATTGGGATTCTCAAGGTCGTGTGAATAGGGATAGTAGCAGTCATGAAATACTGACATAATTAGGACCATCCATTCTTGGGGACACGTGGCAGCGATCAAGCACCACCGGAAGAAGCTCAAAAGGAGGGCTTCATCGACATATCGGGAATTGGGATATCAGAGATCCCAGGCACAAAGGTTTTGTGCATTGAAGAATCGTGAAATGTAATTTCCCGATAAGGCATCCGAGCATGTGGGCCACACAGGAGTCGACAGCTGGAGGAGATGTGTGGGCCATAACATAAATTCGCAAAAGATAGGTGGAAAAGGATCAAGTGTCGTCGAAGTTTTGTTCATAGGGATATCGGAACTCCTGGGGATAAGTGAATTGAGAACTTTGAATTTGCGAACCGTGAAACCTCGATGAGTGGGGGCCAGCTGTCAGAACAACAAAGGAGGAGGACAGCACCAAAGTGGAGGATAGTTGTCAACTAAATAAAGAATCAGGATTTGGATGATCGAGAATCCCGTAGACGTTTGCATTGTGACATCGCAAACCCCGAAACCCCGACAGGAGAATATGACTGCAGTCGTATGAGATGACAGACATGTGGACCAGAGCATAGACAGATGGGGCTAGGTGAACAGGACGCGCATCGGGATATCGGGGATCAAAGAATCGCGAGTCCTGAGGACTTGTGACTTACGACATTTGAAACCTCTAAACTCCAATAGGAGTAACCTCGGAAAAGGAGGTAAGGCCACAGTTGCGGAGTAGTGGTCATATGGTGGGAGCTGAACCAGGAGGGCCAGCGCGTGGAGAAAAGGGGTCATCAAAGATCGGGATTTGGAGAGCACCGTGACTCTCGACAACAGAAAGTGCGAAACCCCGATGGGAGTTATAGCTGTGGTCACGGGAAGCGGTCACATGGACCTGAGCCTAGCCAAGAGGGGCTAAGGGCATAGGAGAGATCATCGAAAATCAGGAATCGAGGATTCACGAGGACAGAGGTTTGTCATGATGAAAATACCGAGACCCCAAACCCCCATATAGAGTCAGGGAAAGGTCACGGTCAGGTGTAGAGGCCATGCAGATGAATGAAGGACCTGTGGATTGGGTCATATTTCGACAGGGATTCCACTTGGGAATCTAAAGAGTTGCTTCGGCTCAGAAACAGAGGGATTGAATGATCCTGTGGATGGGTGTAGGAGACGTCTTGTCATCAAGTGGTATCAGAGAGAGAATCTGTTTGTATATTGCAGATAGAGGAAAGCAGGAGGAAGACAGATTTACTGAGGACTCTGTAAGGATTTGTTTGTAGAGAGACAACAGTCCATAAAATAGTCAGGGAGACTATGAGAAGATGAAGCTGGAACACTTAGGGATGTGGAGTGACAGTGGCAGATCTATCAAGGAGGTAGATAAACACAACAAGATGGCTACTGAAGGCCATAGAAAGAGATGCAAGGCAGAAAAGCTTGCATAATTTGATAAAGAAATGACAAGAGAACTCTATGAATTAAAGGCAAACATAGAGAAGTTCAAACTGCAGATATGGCAGGATAGGAGGAGGAGACGAATGCATGAATTTCCCATGGAGAAGGCAAAGATGAAGTGGCCAGTCCGACAGCTGATGGTCATGAGACAGTGAAGGCTGTTGAGAAAGTGGTTGAGGTATGCTGAAAACCTCAAGGCCACAGAAGAGAAGATGATTTATCACTGTTGGCCAGAGACTGGAAAAGGTCTCGATGATTGGGATGATGAAGAATTTGAAATGAGGTCGTCTGATGATCTCAAGGACTGCCAGGAGTACAGAGAATAAATTCCAGATTGCCAAGAGGGCAACGAGTTGAGATCAGCTGATGATCTCAAGGACTATCAGGAGGACAGTGAGGAAATTTCGCATTTCCAGCTGGGCAATGAAAGGAGATCACTGCGGGATCTCGAAGACTGCCAGGAGGGCAGCGGAAGCATCTTGGATTGCCAGGAGGGAAGAGATGAGAATTTGAGACTGTCTGAAAGTCTCATGGACTCAAAGGAGAGTTCAATTCATCAAGGAGTGTTGATGAGGATGGGATCGGTTCATCTCATGGTCTGCGAGGGAAGTAGCAGGAACATCCCATATTACCAAGTGGGCAGGGATGAGAAGATGAGTTGGAATCAGTCAGAGGAGCTGACCGAGTAGATGAGGTCGTCTGGGGGTCTCATAAATTCACAAATGAATTTAGATCAGTAGGTACAGCTGACAGCGAAAGATATGAGGAGTTGAATGATGATTGGGGGGATACAAATATTCCTACCATTTTCCCAGGAGGAGGCAGAAGTCTGTGTTGTAGATGGTGCAGCAACAGTAGAGGAACAGTCGACTAAGACTGTCCAAGAAGAATTACAACAAACTTTAGAAGCTGCCCAAATGAGGAAAGAGAATGAGCGTTCTAAGGAACAGCTCAACAATTCTAGCCAGTGAGCTGAGAGCGTTGTAGCATTGGAGCTGACAGCAAAAGAAGAAACAGAAGAGGAAAATGAGCATTCTAAGGAATGGCACGATATTTTCAGCGACGCAGCTAAAGAGACTGCAACGTTGGAATTTGCAGCAGAAGAAGAGGATGACGAGAATTCTGAGGAATGGCTCAGCATTTTCAGCCATGAAGCTGAAAACAATGTAACAGAGGAGGTTGCAGAAGCAGAGGAGGAAGAGGTAGACAACATTTGCTTTGCTGATCTATGGGATCAATTTGAAGCCTTGGAGGAGAGGATAAAAGTGCAGGGCATGCACATCCAACAGGTGAAGTTGGAAATAGATGAGGCAGGCGTGGGAGATCATGATGATTTGCCCAATGACCAAAAATTTTTGTAGCTGAGGAGACTGCATGGACAAGACCAGCCACTAGAACAGCTGGATGAAGTGATAGAGGACATCAGAGAGATGATGTTGAAGTCAGCAAACATTGCTAGCAGGGAGCAGCTGGGCAGAAGGAGAGAAGAATCAGCAGTAGAAGCAGCAGCAGCAGGAAGATGGAGTGGATGGATAGCCCCACAAATTCATTTGGGATCCAGGAGGATTCCCACAACTACAAGGGAAGCTCATGAGCAGGAGCTCATGATTTTTGCAGCTGTGGAGTATGATGCAGGAGCATCTCTCCATGCAGCAAGCCAGCTAGCCAACCATGTCAGCACGCATGCATTCAACATTGAAGAGGGAGGTGCAGCCTCATTTAAAATTTAAATTTGAAATGAATGTAAATTTAATGTGCTTAGGATGGTGAGCCATGGAAGTCGTGCCTTTGAGCAGGCGTTAGGTAGGATCAACCTTTATTGTATATCGACTGAGATCTAGTTCTAGATAACAGACTAGACAACCATTGAATGTAATTTATTAGGGTAGGTAAATCCTGAAGGGAAGCACTCGATTGAGCCCCTCAGGTAAAAGAGATTTTCATATCTCATTTTAAGTAAGAATTGTTGTAGGAGAGGAGCTAGAGAGAGCTCAGGAACACATTATAATTACAGGCATTTTCCATTTGTTAATACAAACAACAGTTTTTCCTGCATATTCTGTGTATATGGATGT
>JASDQU010191087.1:2258-20180 GCA_032191745.1 Picea mariana
TAGGGCATGAGGTTGGTGCTGACCCATAAGAACTAGTGTCGACCTCGAGCCCGAACATTGAAGATCCCTTCCAGTTCTCCTTTTTCTCCTTTATTTTAAGAGGAGCAAGGTGAAATCATTCCCTTCGGTGCACAGAAGAATATCTTTCCATTCCTCCAATTTTATCACAAAGGCCACAACCGTGTGGGGTGGATGCTACTCAAACACACACATTAGTAGGAGAGCATCTCACAAGGGAACCGCCGGTTGTGGTGAGCATGCAACAAGAGGAAATAGTCATAGGAAAAAAGGAGGGACCAAGCGAAGTGGTCCTGATGAATGAGCCAATGGAAGAGACAAGAAAGAAGGTTGTAAGACTCCTAGTCAAACAAAAACATTAGCTACAGTTTAAAGAGACAATGCGGCTTAAGATGGAGGTCAGGAAACTAAGGAAACAAGTACACAAAATGCATAAGCAGATGAAGAAATACAAGCAACAAGCTAGAAAGTCTATGGCCATAAGAGTAGAAGAGGAGACTCAGACGAACCAGGTAGCCATAACCTCTACTGCTACTCAAACAGACCGGATCAAGTGATTGTCTGAAAACTGTGAGTATGCCTTAATGGCTGAAGTGTAGACTTGGAAATATACTGTAGTTTAGTATCAAAATGAGGTCAGACAAACTCAAGAATGAGCCTCTACAACTATTTTTGAATATGTGTAGCTTATAGACATCATGAGATTAAGGCATGCAAAGTAGCAACTCAAGATGGAGCAGCTAGAAAAGTAAGTGGCAGAGCTGAAAACTGATAAGGAGAAGATGTTTAATTTGGCGCAAGAGGTGATGGCATGTTGCCCCCATGCTTCTTGTTATTATTTATTCTTACATGAACAGTTTCTTTTGTTCTTCATGGAGAGAATAACAAATGAGATTAGTTATAAAATAGAAGATGGTGTACAATTCCTCCGAATAATGAGGCACCACGACATGCCAACTCAGGATTTGATGTGTGAATTTTACCTGCATGGGTATCTATTGCGCTTGGACAAAGAATTCAACCCGGTCCCATATGTGGGGGACATTCATCTAAGGGCCCTCACCTCTTTCACTTTCAACTAGATCAGCTGGCAGAAGGATTTTAACACATTTGAATCTAACCAGGTTACAAAGCCATTTATAGTAAGAGGAGAACATGAGAGGTTAGTCACCATGTTCACTAAACACAATACCTTTTTGGGAATTGAGGGGAATAGAGACAGAATGTTGAGGACAAAAAATTGGTGCCTTGATCTTTGTGTCAAGCAATTAGTCACATTTCAAGAAGAGGTCCTTGATTGTTGTCAGAAAAGGTGGATGATGTCACATACAGCTGTCCGAAACAGGGAACCTTTTGGGGCACCAAATTTTGCATGAGTGCTCCCCAGGGTGCCCAGATATGTGGAATGTGTCCGAACATGTGGGGTCCGGTGGATGGGAATCTAGTTTCAATTTCCCACTATTTGGTTGCCAATAGAAAATTACACTCCAATGTATATTGTCTCAGAATATTGGTCGAAATAATTCCTCCTTTCAGATGGTTTTAAATTTCCAGGGACAGAGATGTCCAGAGAATATGATCTCGCCCATTTTTAGGAAGCCAACAATCAGTGAAATATATACCTGTGGAGGTGGCAAAATGCATGAGGGCATGCAGAAGGCTAGTTGGGGGCAGATGTTGGGCACCAAATCAAGCTATCCTTCTGTTGCATTTTCATTACCCTTTTTTACATTTTTGCACTTATTTACCTATGTTTACTATGCTAAACCTGTAGGGTAAATACCCCTACCTTGTCTATTAGAATATTTTATTAATGAAATCAAGTCGCAAAGTTTTACCTATTCGCAGCACTAAAATGAATGTTTGACCACAAATTCTAGAGAACAGGAACCAAGGCTTTAGTATCCCATAGTAGATCTGCTATTCATAGAAATGACCAAGCCATAAGGAGGCCGCATAGCTGGAGTCGTTGATCCTTGAACCATTCTTGGGCATCTCGCTAATATTGTCTATCTAGTAGTGGTGTCGTTCCAACTAATTTATATCTCTAGGGATATGGTTACCATGTTTTGGGGAAAGAGGTTGTTCTCCCTCTCCATGTATAAAAGATAGTTTATTCCTGTAACTGGGGATGTCCCCATTGATATTGTAATAACCCTTTTCAGATTTATAAAGCATCATCTATTTTTCTATCTTAATCTTCGTTGTGACTAATGCAACCCTGATCAAAGAGCTGGGCCTGTTCTTCTGATCAGGTGCTATGTCTTTTTGTGTGTATTATTCATTAGTTTATGCTTGTTGTTATAGTGTTTTAATTCTTATGATTGCTTTTCTCAATTTGTAATTGATCTAGTTCCTCAACAATGTTTTGAATCTTAATCGGGAACCCTTGGTCAAAATGGATTGCTCTCTTTCCCTTGCATATAGCTTGCGTGTTTCCTTGAAAGGATACACACCTGGATTGATGAATTAATGTAGGAAAAAGGGTGAATAAATCGTTCATACCTAGACACCAACAATTCCAAAAACATGCATAAGAAATGATAAGCAATCTTTTCTTTCAATGAATGTCTATTTAAGGGAAGGAGAAGGATTTTCATTTCACTGTCAAACACTAAGATGTAATGACCTCATGAAAGATTCCTCAATAAGGAATCCAATATGCTGCTAAAATGTTTATATGTGACTGATAACCAGTAGATGTAAAGCTTCTTATGCTAATCAGACTTCAAGAGTTGTGAGATTTAAGCAATCTATAAGCATAATTCACATAAAAAAAAATACACCCTTGTTGTGATCAAACAAGAAACAGAAAACCAAAAATTCAAAGGGAAGAAAAAATATCTTGGACAAGATGACTCAAAGATCAGAAAGAAAAGTACAAAATACCTTTGAAACTCCTTACAATTTTTTCACTCACTCAGATAAACGAGAAGAAAATGACAAATTGACTCCAAATCGTCAAGGACAAAGAGTTATTGCAAAGTAAGGACAAATGTCAAAAAATACAAACAAAAGAGGATGAATCCTTAGAAAACAAGGTGTTGAAGGCCAATACCAAGATGGACTGAGAGTATGATACATTGAACAAATACAAAAGGCAAAAAATGAACTCAGAAACTGAAAACCTAGAGGATTTTTCATAGAGAAGGGGGTAGCACTCTATTGTAAGGGGGACTAGAGAATTCCAACACTCTATGTAAGACCACCAGGGAGTGTTGGCGCTCTGATAAGAAGGGCAGGGGAGCACTCTACTTCAAAAGCTCAGAAAAATGCCCAGAAACTCAAAAACTTAAGCAAACACAACAAATTAGGGTGATCATGATGACATAAAGAGGCGATAAAACAAATCTAAGAATCAAAAAGACAGTATGGAGAAGGTGAAATGAGTGGGAAAAGGGCCAAAACAAGATCCAGGAAAGGAAACAAAATTCAGATATCCTCCCCAGTGGAGTCGCCAATTTCTATTGTAGGTGAATCCCCCTGTGGACAAGTGGATTCCCTCTTGGTATCTAGACTCCTATGTCCAAGACAGAAAATTGCTTAACATGGACACTGAAATCCTTTTAGCTCTAATCAAGATAATATACGAAGGAGAAGAAAAAAGATATGTACCTTGTTAATGGCATTTGTCATTACAAATTCTAGGCTGAGCTCGATCCTGAGCTCTCTGATAGGTCTTGTAGAAATAAAAAAGATACAATGGACCTCTTACTCTACTGAGATTAGCTCAAATATAGATCCATCTACTACAAACAAAATCATTTGTAACAAGCATAAGTTTGAAAGAAACATGCCACACATTGATTAATTGATGAGAGCAAGTAAAAATACTTACAATCCGTTGATGAAGGTGCAACAAATTCTTCCAGTTCTCCTTGTCCAGCCCCTTTGATCAAGTAATCTACACTGGTTTCTTTGATGACATATCACTCATGATATCATAAGTTTCACATCTCCAATATTTTCCATGTTCATACCACTTATAGGATCATAATTTTGGTATCAGTCTCTAGTGTCTTCCCCCTTTTCACCATGAGAAGGCCTCCTTATATAACCTTGGAGAGGCCCAACCACTTGAGAGATATTTGGGATAACTTGAGGATTCCTCTCCTTCAGTTGAGGATATTCCCTAATATCATGCCTTTATCCAAGATTCAAACCCAACTACGTTCAGATATTGAGGGGATTGTCCCTTGATTTCCTCCAACAAACAAAAAATTCACTTAGAAAGGGTAGCGCTCCCCCAAAAGGGTGCAAAGGGCACTCAAACACTCCCCCAAAGATGCCTAGGGAGTGATAGCACTCCTTGACATTGGGTAGGGGAATTCTCCTCTCCAAAATCCATTTTTTAGTGGTTCTTTCAGTGGCAAAAGGTTTGTATTCCCTATCAAATGATTTATGTTCCTCAAAACTAGTCTTTAGGGTGTCTTAGTTGTCTTTGTGATGTCGTTAGAGGCACAACATAGGTAAGATGGCAATATGATGTTTGTGACACTTGAAACAATTGTGGTCAAGATGTGACACTTGTGGACATATGAGACACTTATGACACTTGTAATGATGACACTTGTGACACTATTGAAGTGAGTAATTTTGATGTGTAACAGTTGTGTTGTCTGTTCCTGCAACCGATTTTTGTTACTTCCTCACTCCACTATCAATATTCTTCTGTAGCTTGCGCAACTCATGATAAACTAAAATTGGGAGTGTATTCCTTCTTGGGCATATTCAAATCCAAAAATGAAGGGCCCAACAGGCTGTGACGAAAAGTTTTGTCTCGCCCTCAAGTCAAGTACTTGGTTGTTTCACAACTTCTAGGAGTAACTGTTTCTTTCCCTTATCCTTCTTATATGATTTAACTTCCTCTTCTTCTTGCACTTTCTCTTCCTCTACCTCTTTAAATGAAGGGGCCAACTCTGGGACCAATGCTAAGGCCCGTTTTCTCACTTCTTGGACCAATGCTAAGGCCCAAGAGTCGGGTTGTGCCAGGCAATGATGCCCATCTAGTAGTTGAATTCTTGGAATATCCTTGAGCAGTCAATTGTACCCTTGTGTAGTGTTACTCGAGCATGGTTTCCATCCATCACTACTTTCTCCATCTATTCTTGCAACTTTTGAAGCTGTTGCTATGCTTCTTGATGACACATACACAACGACACTTCTCGATTCTTTGTGTGAATAGCCAACTATGACCATGCTCCTTGGAGTAATTTAATATGATTCTCAATCTCTCTTGCATCACTAGACTTTGGCAGTTGAGGTGTGACCTTCCTTGTTTCTGTATAGGCTTCAACAAGCCTCTCCTGGACTCTTTCCAATTTTTGTTATGTCTGAATTTTGGAAAATTATTCCTATGTCTTGTGCTCTTAAGAAAGGAGTGTTTCCTCCCTTGTGATGTCTACAGTAATTTTGGCATGCTAGAGCCTCTGCTCCAATTGATCAATTGAGGCTCTGATCACTTTGAATAGCTGCGTTGTTTGCCACTATTCTAGTTCAATGGGAGAAGGGTTGTTGTCCCTAGGTGCTTGGACCTGTACTGCAATACCACTAGACATTGAATGCTATGAGGCAGTCTCTACCTCCTACTCTCTTGTATGTGTTCTTGGCACAAGCCTCAATCTCAATGCCACAGGAAGAAACGTTAAAACATATGTTCTAGACAGACAAGGTTGTAGAAAATCTACACACTGTCGAGGGTTTTTGAGGACTAGATCCATATGTTCTTGTGTTGATGTTGCACTTTGGCCTGAGGTCGTGTCAGGTTCCTTCTGTCCCTACAGTATATCCTCTTCTTTGTAGACGTCTTCTTCCTAGGTTGTACTTCCCATAACACCCTCAAAATTAATCGTTGAGGCAGTGTGATGGGGACTTTGGACTTGAGTCTTCTCTATTGTTTTTATCTTCATAGAAGAAGAAGCATCCTTACTCAGTACCAAGGGTATGATCTGCTGGTCCTGGGCTTCATGGTTTGGGCCAGTTAGTTGTATCTTCTTCTTCAGCATTTCTAGGTTTGGACTAGAGAATTTTGGCCTCTTCTTGGGTATTTCTGGGGGATCAAGCTGCATGGGTTCTGGATCATTTGTTTGGGGTGGACTGTCAGTTTCTAGAGTTGGCAACTGGGTTTGTGGTGGTGATGGAGGTTGCTCCATGATCATGGTGGATGGAGTGCTTTTGGGCTTAGGGTCATCCTGGATATGGATGATGTGGGTTGCTTGAGCCATTGGGCGAGTGCAGGGGACAGTCGATGAGATGGGTTGGAGGTTCAGTAACATACTTGGGGAAATCCCCATCTTGATTTTCTTAGCCATTGGTTCTATGATGAGCACACAATGCTAAGGATTTCATTGACATCATTACCTGTGAACACAACTTTCTTTGGCAGTTGCAGGAACATCGACAATGTCCTCTTTGTTCATTCCAATGGATTCATATCCTCCTCTTTGTCAGAGTCCATCTGTTCCAGAGATTATTTCTTCTATACCTCTATGCCTGAGCTCAGTTCTACCCTCGCTTCCTGACCTTTCTTATTCAAAAGATCGACAGGAAAAACATAATGCATCCCTGACTTGCACAGGTTCCATTTGACTCTAGGCCACAACATCACCTCCTTGCCGAAGGCCTCTTCATACAAATAGAATGGAAGCATATGCGAGTGGAATCCCTCCCTGTTGGCATACCTAGACCACACAAATCTATGGTTTCAGTTCATGATGAATGTTATGTTCTACGTATTGCAGTTAAGCAGCTCCTGTAGAATGCACAACCTCTGTGTTGTGTTGATTAATCTATTGTACCACTTGGAGAACGTCGTGTTATTGAAGGTGGTGTTATTTGAGTCCACCCTTGAATGTCAGGGCTCAAACATTTTCTCCAAGATCCCCTTATCTGATGGCGCCAACTGTCTTCCAGTAGGTGGCTTCCACTTGAGCATTGTGAACAAAAAAGAAAAAGTATCCATAGGTGAAAGTACCACCTTTCTGATGGGCTTCCTCATAAGACACAAGGAGTTCATCTAATAGGTAGTTTCACCAGTTGAAGAAAAATCCATTAGCACAAAAATCAGCCATTGATCAAGCATCGAGTGTGCATTCTCCCTTGTAGTAGGACCTCATCACTTTGCTAGCAATGATGTAGCAACCAATCCAAACCATCTCAGGTAGTATGGGGTCGATCTTGTCTATGTGTCCCCCCCCCCCCCNGAAACCTTTCGTATAGTCTAGGCTCCCCCTTCTTCTTGCCATGATTTCTGGGACACTGGAAACCTTTGGACATGTCCTCACACTCAAGGGTCAGTCTAGTAAGATGATGTATGTCTTCTGTGTGGATTAGATATATCCTATCCAAACACATACTTTTGTCATGCAACCTGTTGATCAAAAACTTGTTACACCTCGCAAATTTGTCAGGGGTGCCAAAAAATGGTAAGTCCCTAAGGTTCATGATGGTTGAATTGAACAAATTGATGAAGTTGGGTTTCGACACAAACTACATACCTCCCAACTCATCTGGAGAGATACTCCATAAAACATCTATGTTCATCTGAGGGAGAAAGACTTGATGTTTTCCCCATTTTTCAAAGAACCCTCTCCCCTTTCGTAGGCCATGACTAGACCCCAAACTCACCCTACCCCAAGTGAGGGTGTTTACGCTACCATCTCAGCCTGGGACATAGTCAACTTCCCCTATTCAATCAAGAAAACCTTAATCCACAGGGGAATTTCTTTGAACAATATTCTCTTTGCATCTTTCTTCAAATCCACTTATTCTCATGAAAACTATTGGTGATTCTCAACCACAAACTCAATAATGTATCCTTCTAATGTGGTATTGACCCAGAAATCAATCTTTCATGTGACTGGATGATCCAACCGATGAAGTGATGCAATATTTTATGTATCACAAGTACAAGTATTCTTGAATCATTCTTGGAATACTTGATCTTCTTGGAGCCTATCTATCCAGTATAAATGTTCTTCCAGGAACTTAACCTAGAATATCTCGTACTGGTCGCTCGATATTTCTAATTAAAAGACTACCTCCCATGTATATCTCACAGACTTTCCTCTCAACTCCTCTTCTTTCCATATGAAGGTGTCACAATTTCTCTCCCACCATTGGTGAATATTAGATCTATGAATCTATGAAAGCATTATCCCTACAGGTTCCCTTTTAATGCAGGTATCAGCAACAGAACCATTTTCTTGTTGCGGAATTGATTAAACTAGGGTCCTTCTCAGGTTACTAAAAAAAGGTACTGTGTAGTCTAGAGTGTTGGAATTTTCATCTCCTTCCAAGAGAAGAAGTCTCACTCGAAGCACAACTAAGACAGAAGGATAGGGAAGGGAAAGGAGAATACTTGGGTGGGTTCCCAGAACCTTCAACACTCACCATGATCTTGTGCAAGTTAGACCAATTAAAAACCAGATCTGAACTCATGCGTACAAGAGCTGAAGATATGTAAGTTGCAAAAAGAATTCATACATATAGAGATCATATTGAGCTTACCAAACATAAAGAAGTACTATAAATATAAAATGCATAATCATCAACATAGTATGACACATTATTTTTCAAAATTTTAGGTTCTTCTTCATCTATTATCTTCGGAACTTATCGGATACAATCTTAGATATACAACTTGGTACTCTGTTATAGACTTCTGACTCTAGACTCATGTCACATAGATCTATTTACCCAGAACCAAATAAAGATTACATGTATAACATTTTCTTAACAAAAAAAAAACTCAGCCTATCAAGAAAAAGAACTAAGAGCTGAGAGCGAGAGCGAAAGAGAGAGAGAGAGTCCTTTTCCAATCGTATACATCTCATATATATATAAGTTGATTGGGATCTTTTGGCTTTGGGCTCGTATGATTTCTTATTATTTTGTAACTGATTAGAACAGTCCCTCCATACCTACATGTCCATTCCCTCCTATATGTTTAATTCATGGGGTTGAGTTTTCCATATGCGTTAGGGGTGTTGCGGTGAGTTTTCCATATGCATCAGGGGTGTTGTGGTGGTTTTTCCTTCCATAGATATTTTACATGTATAGTTTTCATTGATTGCATATATTGATGGAGGGGGATGAGATCTTATATGGATGATAAGGGTGATTGTTGCTGCCAATATGTTTTCCAAAATAAGGAGTGTTCTCCATTTCTTATCTCCCAGAATTCATATTTACGTATGAGTGGTTTGTTGCTCAAAGTTGTGCTCTAGATGTTGGAACCATCAATTTGATCATTGAGTCTAGTAAGAAGGTCCTATCTGATACTAGGCGCATATTTTTGTTTCCATATTCTTTCACATATTTATGTGGGATGCTTAAGCCAGCACCACAATAGTTTTGTGGGATGCTAAGACCCATCCCCCCCAGTGATTTGGGATGACGAATTTCTTCCCAGCCTATGAGTGCCAACTTTTGATCCTGTTGATGACCATGCCATAGGAATTTTTGTTGGAGGTTTCTTATGGCTCTGATGATAGACTAGGGTGTTGCTAATGAAGTGAAGAGGTAAGACAGTAGGGCTTGGAGCATAGAGTTTAGAAGAGCAAGGGGGGTGACAAGGTTTAGAGATATGAAGGTCTAGTTTCTTTGTCTATTATAGATGGAAAGTAGTAGGTTGTCCCAAGAGATATTTTGAGTGGCTTCTCCCATGAGGGGAACACCCAGATAATTGGACAAAAGGGAGCTCTTGGGGATGCCCAAAATTAAAGAGATATGGTTTTGTATTGCCACTAGGGTGTTGAAGAAGTAGATCTATGACTTGTCGATGTTTAGGGAGGTTCTTGACGCATCTGCAAAGTCGCTAAGGATGATTTTGAGCTTGTTGGACTCCTAGGAAGTGGGGTTGTTTAGCAACAGTGTGTCATGTACAAATTGACTATGGGAGGGAGTTGGCTAGAGGTTGTGGAAAGGTATACCCTTGAGGGATTCATTGTCTATTGATTCTTTGATGTAGCATCCAAGGCCTTCTACCATTATGAAAAAGATGAAATGGGAGAGGGGATCCCCTTGTGAAATGCCTTGGGTGGGAGAAAAGGGTCAGGAGGGCACTCCATTGACAAGAATGGAGAAGAAGAATGAGAAAGTGAGTTGCGTAATACAGGCTACCCAGTTGTTATCAAAGCCAAAGGCTTCAAGGAGGGAGCACATATATTGCCAGCTTATTCTATCAAAAGCTTTATAAAGGTCAAGTTTTATGAGAATACTCAGGGCTCTTGTTGAATTGAATGAGTGTATGATCTCATGTGCCATGATGACATTGTCCATGATTTGACGCCCCTCCACATATCTTGTTTGATATTTAGAGATGATTAAGGGGAATATTGGATTGAGTTGAAGGTAAATACCTTTCATGATGATTTTGTAGATAACATTGTAGAGTGGTATTGTCTGGATTTGTTTGGGATGTGTTACCCTTTCTTCCTTTGGGATTAGAGTGAGGAAGGTGGTGTTGAAGGCCAAAAGAACTTGCCCATAAGTTTTGGATTCCTCAACTATTTTCTAGACTTATTCCTAGATCAATGACCAATAGTAGTCGAAGAAGTCTGTTGTAAATCCATTTGGCCCTAGGGTTTTTCCTAGGGGCATCTCTTTAACCCCTTGATAGACTTGTTCTTGTGTGATTGGTCAGGTCAGTGATTCATTTTGTTCCTATGTTACTAGGGAGGGGATGTGCCTGTTGATCTTGTGAATAACAAGCGTTTGATCGTTTATGGGTTAAGTCACAAGATATTTATAGTAGTTTTTAAATTCCTCTTCTATTATTGTGTGATCCATGATGGGGTTTCCCTAGTTGTATTCTAGTTGAGTGATTTTTTTTATGTATGTTTTATGAACCATGGATCTGTGGAAGAACTTGGTGTTATTTTCCCCTTCCTTGAGACATTATAGTCTGAATTTCTTCCTCTAGAGTATCTCCTCTTGATTTTGTCACTCTTCCAGTCCTACCAGTAACTACTCTTCCACCTTTATCAAGGTTGTCATTATTTCCCCTTCAATAAAGACTTACTGTAGAGATTTGAGGTGCTGCATGATAACCTGTCTTCTTATGTAGTATATTTCCAAGCACATTTTTATTCGAGTTTATATTTCCTTTGAAGTTTTTTAATGTATACTAGAATTTATACATACATGTGCCATGGTCTATTTCTGCCTACTGCCACCAATATTTGGAGAGGTTTTGAAAGTTCGGGAGGTTGAGCTAGGACTTATCAAATGTTAAGGGCTTAAGCTTGGGTGTGGTGCTAGTGTTTAACTAGAGAGAAACTAACTACTGATCTGAGCCACATTTTGGGAGAATGTTGGCTTCAAGGACCAGATCATCCCGAAATAGTGTTTCGGAGATGAGAAAATGATCTAGTTTACTTGCAACATGTTGGTTCCCCAATATGCAGTTGGACCAAGTGAAGATACCATTTATAGCTTCTATGTCTCTAAAATTGAGTTGATTGATTACAGTTCTGAACTTACTACTATCTTGATCTAGTCGCTTGGTGCTTGTCTTATTTTCCTCCATTGTAAGGATGATGTTGAAGTCACCTCCTATAAACTAGTGCAGTGATCCCAACAATGACCTAATTGTGGCTATTCTTCCCAAGAACAATTGTTTGTCTTTAGCACTTTGCAGCCCATAAGAAATTGTAATCATCCCCTCTTTCTTAGAGCCTATGACCATGAAGTAAGCAGTGAGTGTGCCTAATGTGGAGAAGGGTTGGTCTATGATAACTCTAGAAGGGTTCCATTATATTTGTAGGCCCCCCGAGGCACCATTTCACTCTGTATGAATGGAGTTGTAGGTCCTCCAACAATGTTGGAATATGTCCTCCGCCTCATCGCTGAAACATTTTGTTTCCTATAAGAGGAGAATGTTTGGATTCGCTACATAAATGTTTTCAAGAAGGGTCCTTTGTTTGGAACTTCCATTAATCCCTCTAATATTCCAAGTGATGATCTTCATCATGATCAGTAGGGGGGTGGATTGAGGTACCCTTTTGTGAGTCTCTGGAACTACCTTGAATTGAGAATGTAGTTTCCTACTTCTTTGACGAGTTGGTGTGTATATTTGTGGCCCCGATGCTTTCTTTCATTAGAGGTATGTCTTAACTTAGAGGTTGGGTCTGAGGATATCCCTAATCTTGAGGTGGATCCTATGGTAGATTCAATGAAAACTTTATGCACTTTCATGAGTTTTTCTACTAGGATGGTTTGCAAATCTTTTCTTTTAAAGTCCTCCTCCAGTTTCTCCATATCTATATCCACCAGATCCTATTCATCTACTTGCATTAGGGTATCCCCCTCTTCCTATGACCTGTCCACATTTTTTGGGGATGTTGGGCCCATTTATTTTTATTGTTTTTTGGATGATTCCATTTGGTGTGTGGCTTTTCCTTTTTCATTATCTCGGTTGTTGTTCTTGTGCAGATTTTCTCCGTCCTCTTCCTCTAGGAGTTGGTTGTCAAAGGAATTTTTGGTGGGGATTTTCTTAGTGATTTCTTGATTTTTTTTTCTGGGGTTTTGTTTTTTCCTACCTATAACCATCGTATAACTATCCTTTTTCTTTCCTTCCCTTGATTTTGGGTTCTTATTGTTTAAGAGATATCCACAGAAGAGGTGACCATACACATGACATTTATTGCAGTGGAAGGGGACGTGCTCAGAGTCCATGGTTTGACTGGACTATTCATCCTGGTATTATAGGGTTACTAAACCTCATAGAGACTTCGATATATCCATGTAAACTCATATTTTGGTGTAGTAAGAATATTTTCTCTTCTTTGTTTCCTTTGAGGATTTTACATTTATTCCCACTATGTTCCCTATTCCAATGAGCATTTCCTCCAACCAAAATTCATGCGGTAGAGAATATAGTCTAATACAGACTAGTTCAATGGTGAATTCCTCTTTCTCTAAAATAAAGCGATCCATCTAGAAACTAAGTAATATCCCTACAAAGCTGTAGAAGCATGATCCATTTTCAAAAATCATGTCCTGGTCTTCTAAACTATAGAGGATGATAGTAAACAAATCCTTGGAACTGAGTTGCACTTCATAGTCTCCCTTGGGTTTCAACCAATATTTGATCCATCCCATGAGGTTCCTTTCATATGACCATAGGCCCATAAACTTTCCTATGACATCATTCTCTCTCATGAACTGGGTGTGCTCCCCAAACCTAGTTGAGCTAATGGTGTACCTGAGAGGTTTTTCCATTTTGCGAATGCATTTTCCTGGTTCCCATACATGATATGCCTTTGGATGAGACATTCTTAGTTACAATTCCATTTATTTGTTGAATCTATGTTCCTTGGCTAAGAGTTTTTCCTGTAGATGGGGAAGTGGTTCAAAGGCAGGCCACTTAGCTCTTAGTCCTTCCCAGTCATTTGCAACCACGTTCTTGTAAGAGGGGGGTTGTCCCCCCACTCATGGGTTCGTCTTCATATATCAATAGTGGTATCTTGGTGCAGCATGGTGGACTTATATGTGGTGGCTCCGTCTACAAGAGGAGGTTGATGCCTATGGAGATAGGGTTTTTGGCTTCTATACAGATCTCCTTCGAAATAACGTTACAATAAAATATTTAATTAAACATTAAATTATTAATTATAAGCCTAAGTATAAGAGTAAGCCTAAGTCTAAGTCTAATTAAGGGACTAATTAAAAATATTAAATAAATTAAAAGAATTGAGATAAATAAAATTCTAGGAAAAAGTGAGTAAAATCTAAATATTGGATAAAATGCACATGTGTGTGTTGGGTTATGAAAAAGGTATAAATATCTTCATTTTTCCCACGGTTCATGATATGATTTTGATTGATTCTTTAGATAGTTAGGGATAGATAGGAAAGAATATGATTAATATGTCTCTCAGGGTTGTTATTAAATTTTTATTAAATAGATTCTAATTTACAATTGGAATGGTTTGATTTTGTTGCAGAATTGGATAAATAACTGTCAAAGATAACCAAAGAGATTTTGGCTATGCGCAAGCTATTGGAGGTTGAAGACTTTTTATGTGCAAAGAGGTTTGAAGATAATGCATTTTCTATATTGTAATTTTATAATAGTAAAGAAATCATGAGGATCTTTCGATCCTTAGGATAACTTGATTTACCCAAACTATTGTAATATATAAGAGGGTAATAGATCCAGAAAAATGGAGAAAAAACATGTATTCAAGTAATTAGATTCATAGTTGTTATGCACAAGCAGTTTTTGTAAATGTTTTACCAGCCATGGAATCAATGAAAGTTTTGAGTGTTTTTATCATTTCTATGCTCTGAGTTTCTCGTAGTAGTACTTCTGAAGACTGAGGGTCCATTCTGAAGGAGCTACTGTCCCATTCTATAATTTTATCAGTTCAAAGTTTGATTTCTATTTTGTGATTTATATCTCTTTTACAATAGCCAAGGATAAATGCATAAGTGTGTTAATAATTTTATGATTGTTTGCGTATAGAAGATAGACATTTCCCTCAAGTATTAATGATTTCCATTATGATTTCCATTTTTTGAAGTTATTGCTTGACAGTTCCTCACATTTTCATCTGCGTTGTTCCTTTTCCTCAGATTTACGATTGTTGTTCCTTTTGGTTAAAGTTATAATAGTTGTTCCTTTCCGTTAAGGTTACAATAATTGTTCCTTTCGGTAAAAGTTACAATAGTTGTCCCTTCTGATTAAATTGTAATTGTTGTTTCTTTCCATAGATAGAGTAATTCGTTATTTCCTTTCTAGTAATCAACATTCATAATTGATAGTTAATTTTGCAAGTCCTTAGTTAGATTCAGTTACTTCTTTCTAGTTAAGTGAATTCAATAGATTAATTAGTTCCTTTCCATTTCACATCCTCTTAGTAATCGGATTTCAATTCCATTTAGTTCTTAGAATCTGTGTTGAACGTTTGAGGAACTTGATTGTTGATGAACTTAGATTTGGTTTAGCTACACGATTTTAGGCTACCTGCAAAGACTTTGCTGATATTCTTGAGATAAAAAATGAATATCCGGGTTGATAAATTAATGTAAAATTAAGGTTGTTTTTAGGACATCTTTAGACACCAACAATGTGCATGAAAATAATAAATTGGATTTTTAAATAGAAGAAATAAATATAAGAAAGAATAGGTGGACACATAGAATGGTATCTAGAGTAAATCTACCACTGTTCTAACTAGAAGAAGACTCATAATCCAACTCTAACTAAGATATAGTTAGGACACATGTATTAAATGAAAATTTGGGGAACAAAGGGACACCTAAGAGCGAAAATATGAACACATTGGGGAATTTGAGGAAATTAGATTTTTAAATAAAATAAAAATGATAATTTCTTGTGCAACTTGGGGAGAGTGTGACAAGTGTGTGGTTGAATAGTCATAATTAATTTAATCTAAACAATTTAATTATTTGTGCATGAGGACATGTGTCCGTGAGGAAATTTCTATAAAACAAATGGTGTAGAAGGAAAATTGATCTCAATTATTATGGGTAAGGTTATGTTTCCAAAATGGTTTTGATTGTGTTTTACTTGTGAGAGTTGGTGTAGTATTACGAATATAAAATAGTATGCATAAAAAAAATAATTATCTAGAAATGGTAGAGAAACAATGATATAACCATAACAATACTAGAATAATACCATAATAACACCAGAAAGAACACTTTGATTACTGATAGCAATGTTCACTTTCCTCTTCGAGGGGGAAAACTCTAGAAGATCATAGCTCTATTACAATAATATCCAAGACAATATTTCTCATACCCTCTACTTCTCTTTATACTAAATATATATATTCAAAAGAACAATCTAGAGGAAGATCCTTCTAGAAGTAGAAGCTTCTATTAGGTCTTCTTATATGACTTATTCTTCCTTATTGCTAGACCTTATTAATGTTGACCTTTATTACATGGAATTACATTATTCTACCTATGTGATGGTTTAGGGAGGTTAGGTCCCTAACATGCCCTACCCCTTGAAGGACAATCTTTTCCTCAAGGTCTAAGATGAGGGAATTGTTGTGGAATGGTGGTCGGATCCCAGGTGGCATATTTTGGAGGGGTATCTTTCCATTCGACTAACACTTCTTGGATGGTGTCTTGAAGGAGACGATGCCCTCTCTAGGCCAAGAATGCTTGTGGATGCAACCATATGGAACATGTTAGCACTGAGAGTCACCCTCATACTGCAAGAGGATAAGCCCAATTCCCGTCAAAATGTAAATGCATTGAAATGGTTTGAGTAGGTGGATCAGAAAGACTTTAAAGAAAGGAAAAGACAACTAATATCACTACAGATAAGTTTTGGACCATTGGGCTATCGATTCATAAGTATTCATCTCAATGAAGGAATTTAAAATGTCTATCAGACAAGGGATTTGTGTAATGATGAACAAAAGAATAAGAGAATTAGCATAAAGATGAAAACTCACTAAGCAAAGATCCTCCCTTCAAAAAGAATATATGTGTTTGAATAATGAATGATGAAACATAGGCAAGATAACATCAGATCCTCTACTATCTCAAGAATCCATCAATCAAAGATGCTACATCCAGGGAAGCATGGGCAATATAACAATAGATCCTCTACTATCTTAGGAATCCATAAATCAAAGATGCAACATCTAGTGAAGCATGGGAAAGATAAAAACAAATCCTCTATTGTCTTAGGAATCCATAAATCAAATATGCCACATCCAGTGAAGCATGGTAAAGATAACAACAGATCCTCTACTATCTCATGTATCCATAGATCAAAGATGCTACATCCAGACAAGAATAAAAATAGAATAGAAACATAGAAGACACTCTGATAAAACAACTCAAAGGAATATTCAACAACATAATAGTTTACAATCCATGCCTCTCAGGTTTACAATCTAAAAAATATAGTGTTCTTCCCCTAACACTTTCTCGAGTCATCTTCAACTAAAACCCCCACCCTTTTTTCTTTCATTCATATGATGTATTTATGCTCAAAAAAGTAGATCGCAGCTAGGAGTGCAAGTTGGCCTTCCTATCCAAGGATTCTTCATGTGCCTTATTCCTTTTGTCAGAAGAAAAATCGGGTCAGCATGGGCCTGCAGGAAAACTGCCCCTTGTGGTACCTCAGGTTGACAGTATTTTGTCTACACAGATAGACCCTCCATGTTTTGTATTTATGGAGTGAGTTGAGGTTTCAAATACTAGTTCTTTCTTTCATTAACTAACTTCTCCTCAGGATCGGGATGAGGCTGAACGCCTAGGGGAATGCTAGTTGCTGCTCTTGAATTTGACACTAAATAAGCACGTGATTGCAGTGTTGTCAAAGTCAGTTTGGATCCACACTGCTTTTGGGCCCAAAACTCACCACCTTCCACCATGTAGTTTTCTAGCAATACCATTCTTTAGATTTCATCCTGCTCAAGTATTTTAACACTCAAGCATGTTCTGACCCTGAAATGATGCATGGGAGTTCAACCGATCATGATCTGTGATCTTGGCACACCTGGTAAATTTAGCGCCACCGCTAAAGTGTTAAGCCCTAATATTGGCTCATTACCACTTAATTGGGGCATATTAGATTAGTAATGTTATTTTATTTATGTTGGATTTAGGCCATTAGTTGTAATTTAGATTAGTAATGTTATTTTATTTATGTCGGCTTTAGGCCATTAAAATTCCTAGTCTCTTATATATACCAAGGAGACATTTTCATTTTGAATCATCTTGGATGTGAACATTTAAGTGGGGTAAAAGGAGGTTGCCCCCTCGAAGATGCTTATTATCTGAAATTATCTCTTTTTCAAGGCGTTGAGTACTTTCCTGAGGTTTTTCTATGCTATATTGATGTTTGGTTCTTAACATATGGTATCAGAGCTCAAGGTCTTGGGTTTTCGCTGCTACATCTGAGACACC
>JASDQU010191091.1:3269-20240 GCA_032191745.1 Picea mariana
TTCACTCCTTTAGAATCTCTGGCCAAACTGACTTGGTGTCCTTCCACTGAACTTAACTTCTACATGATGATTTCGCTCCCCATCTTCCTTTGAACTCTTCAAAGGTACTAACCCTCCTGAGCATTCACTTTTGAACCTAAGTCTCCCAAGGGAATTCTGCTCACACTCCTTGTGACAATCTTTCAAATAACCTCTAGTTATTTGAGTCCTTGACTATGTGCACTCTTTTCAACAACAATCCTTCCACCTTCACCTTAGCTGGTAACTTTTAAGGTTTCAACGAACTTGCGCACACCTTGCACAGATCTGTGCCTCACCTACACTTCTACAGGAAATGAGAACAATGGTATCTCTCCTGATATTTCTGAGATAAAAACTTAGACTCTTGTCAACGCACACCTTGCAGACATTTCACTACACTCCTTCCAGGAACTCTCAGGATGAGAAACAATTGAAACTCATTCTTCTCCTCTCTTAGAATTCATATAATTAACATGAAATCACACATTCAACATAGCATTGAAACAAATGCATAAACAAAGAGAATAAAACAACTGTAAACATACCATTCAACAAATGTAAACAATAAACATTATAACACCATGAAAATGAGTCAAAGCTTCATATATTAACTCAAGTGTTCCTGTACATGGGTTCTTCTTTCTAGCTCTCTGCTACATCTCTCAATGATGATAATGTTCTTCCTCTAATGATACAATAATACAAGGGTGAGGGTGTCTATATCCGTTTTCCCTCCTACTCTCTAAATTGTCTAATCTATGAATCCAAATCTACCTACTTTCATTAATTACGTATAAATGGATTTACATACTTCAGATGAGAGAAATGCTCAAGATATATTTACAACATCTAAGACATAAATGTAAGTACACTCCCCCAGCTATCACATTAATATCCGCTTCATTAATTTTTCAAAACATTTCAAAAATGTGTGTTGGTGCTTTTCCAGTTGTCTTCCGCCTTTTACGTTTCTTGCTTGGCTGGCTACTTACGATGCTCCTGCATCATACTTCCTTGCTTCAAAATTTTCATGAGCTCTTGCATGGTCTGTCCATGCTTATGAATTTCTGCATCATCTTCCCAACTAGCATCTTCAACTGGATGTCCCTTCCATTTGACCAAGTATTCAAAATACTCTTTTCTCTTGGTCTTTTTGCTAATCCTCTTGTTAATTATGCTTTCCATCTATAGGCATTTGTTTTGTCCAATGAATCTCTTTATGTTCCTTCTCTGCTCCTTCAGCTCTCTAAGGGTACAAATCTGTAACGTTGAATATCGGTGAGATTCCGATCCCATCGGGTAATTCATTCTCATATGCATTTTCCCCAAATTTCTTTATGACCTTGCATGGTCCAATATTTTTCATCTTCAGTTTTTTATATGTTTCCCTTGGGAACCTTTCTTTCCTCAGATGCACAAGAATCATATCACCAACTTCAAATTGAAGTTCTCGCCTATGTTGATCTGCTCTCCGCTTGTATTCTTGACTTGAAATCTGCAATCACTCCTTGACTCGGCTGTGAAGCTCCTTCATTGCTTCTGCAAAGTCCTTTGCACTAGCACTTCTAAATTTAGTTTGTTCCACATCTTTCAATTCAGAAACTCTCCTTGGCTACATTCCATATACAATCTGGAATGGACTCTGCCCTGTGCTTCTATTATGAGAATCATTATAAGCGAATTCTGCCTGTGGTAGAATGTGATCCCACTGACTGTGGTGTTTAGTCACTAAGATCCTCAAAAAATCTCCCAAGCTTCTCTTCACGACCTCTGTCTGTCCATCCATCTAAGGATGATATGCTGAGCTAAAAGACAAACTTGTCCCCATCTTTTTCCATAAATTCCTCCAGAAATGTCCAACGAACTTGGTCTCCCAATCAGAAACGATACTCCTTGGCAAGCCGTGAAGTCTGATGACTTCCTTGAAAAACAGGTTCGCAATATGAGTTGCATCATTGGTTTTCTGGCATGGTATGAAATGTGACATTTTTGAAAATATGATGACTACCACAAAGATTGAATCACAGCCTCTTTGTGTTCTTGGCAGTCCCAATATAAAATCCATGCTCACTGCATCCCATGACCTTTTAGGTATGGTTAATGATTGATATAACCCTATATTCTTCCTTTTCCCTTTTGTGTGCTGACAAATCCTACATCTGTTCACAAATTTATTAACATCTGTCCTCATCCCTGGCCAAAAATATGAGCCATTCAACTTTGAGAACATTTTATCATGACTGAAATGTTCGGCCAATCCTCCACTGTGTTTTTCCTTTAGTAGGTTCTCCCTCATGGAGCATTTTGGAATACATAGCTGATTTCCTCGGAATAATAACCCATCCTGGATCATATACTTGGTCCATTGGATTCTTTCTCTGAGAACTAGATTCTCAGATGCCTCATATGCCTCCTTAAAATCTGGGTCATCCCTATACATTTCTTTGAGGTTATCAAAACCCAAAGTCTTGACTCTGAATTCCTACACAAGTAAACATTTCCTGCTCAAAGCATCAACAAATTTGTTAGCAGTTCCATAAATATGCTTAATCACAAAAGTAAAATTCTGCATGAATTCAACCCATTTAGCATGCTTTTGGTTTAACTTCTTCTATTGAGTCATGAATTGTAAAGCATGATTATCAATGTACAAAACAAACTCTTTAGGAACCAAATAATGTCTCCATTTCTTTAGTGCTTGTATGACTACATAGAATTCTTTTTCATATGTTGAGTACTTGATCTTCGCTTCATTTAGTTTCTCACCGAAATATGTGATCGACCTATCGTCTTAGCTCAAGACTGCTCCAATTGCCAATCCACTCACATCACACCTGACCTGGAATGTCTTGCTAAAATATAGCAAAACCAGAATTAGTTGCTCCGTGATCTTCTTCTTCAGTAGATTGAAACTCTTCTCTGCTTCTTCTGTCCAGTGAAAAGATTTGTGTCTTTTCTTCACCATATCCATCATTAGTGCACTAATTCCACTGAAGTTTTGAATGGATTTCTTGTAGAAACTTGCCAAACCATGGAAGCTTCGAACTTCAAACATGCTCTTCGGTAATGGCCAATCCTTAATTGCATTTACCTTTTCCGGATCCAACTTCAAATCATTCGTAGAGATAACAAAACCCAAATAAATGAGTTATGTCCTCATAAATAACAATTTCTTCATCTTTATCAACAATGTCTCTTGTTGTAACCTTCTCATTACTACAACTAAATGATTTAAGTGTTATGCTCCTGTTTTGTTGAAGATTAATATATCATCAAGATATACGATGACAAAATTCCCAATTAAATCCTTCAGGACTTTGTTCATCAACCTCATGAAAGTACTAGGTGAATTCATTAAGCCAAATGGCATGACAAGCCATTCATACAACCCCTCATTTGTATTGAATGCTATTTCCATTCATCACCTTCTCTCATTCAAATTTGATGATACCCGCTTTTCAAATCAATCTTTGAAAAAGCATTTGCTCCACTCAAGCAATCCATCAAGTTGTCCATCCTTGGTAATGGAAATCTATATCTGATGGTAATCTTATTGATTTCTCTTGAGTCTATACACATTCTCTAGCCTCCATCTTTCTTTGGGCTGAGCATTGTCGGAATAGTGCATGGACTCAAGATTTTCTGAATCAGTCCTTTGTCCATTAAGTCCTGGATCTGTCTCTTAACTTCTTCATTTTCCTGTGGTGCCAACCTATACATGGCTTTGTTTGACAAATTGGCTCTAGGTATAAGGTTGATATGATGGCTTATACTCTTGATAGGTGGCAATAAACAAGGTAGTTCATCCACTACTATATCAACAAACTCTTCCAGCAACTCCTGGATTTCTTCTGGTAAATCATCTATCCTCGTACTAGTCAAAACAATTTTGGGCTTCCTGACCACAATAAATTGTGTGTATTCTTTCTTCTTAACCTCCTTAAGAAGTTCCTTCCCACTTATGATAAGTATAGTGTTGCTCATCTTTGTTTTCACCTCTTTGTTTTTAATCGGCAACAACATGTGCATCCTCCCATTCTTCTCCAGGGTGTACGTGTTCTTTCTCCCATCATGAATCACGTTCCTATCATATTGACATGGTCTACCCAGCAATAGATGGAAAAAATCCATGGGAATAACATCACATAATATTTCATCCTTATATCCTCCTATTTTAAATTCAACTAGACACTGTTTAGTGACATTTACCTGATGTCCTTTTTGTAGCCACGAAGCTCTGTATGGGCTTGGATGTACAATAGTTTCCAACTCCATCTTTTCTTCCATCTCTATAGATACGATATTGTCTGTGCTACCATTGTCCAATATAACCTTGCATAATCTATCATTGGTCTTGCAAGCAGTCCTAAATAGACTGTTTCTTTGGGCTGGGTTCTCTGCCTCCTTCTTGGGCTTCAAGAGAACTTTCCTCATCATCAAAGATCTTCCGCCCTCAATGTCTTCTACCTCAACATTCCGTCCTTGAGCTTCGACAATGTGAGTTTCACCACCATCTTTTTTCTTATCTGGACACTCATAGGATTTATGTCCGATCTTTCCACAGACAAAGCATTTTACTTCACCGCCTCTGCCTCTTCCTCTTCCTCTAGCTCGAGGAAAAATATTTCTATCAACATACTGCCCTCTCTGTGAGCTTCCTCCTCTCTCATGTTAAGTTTGAGGTTTCTTCCCCTCTTCTTTAGATTTATGAGTTCTGTCATGGGAAATTGTTTTGCCTCTGGCTTGACTTCTACCTCGGCCTCTTTGACCTTGCTTCCGGCTCAGCTTCTCTTCGGATTTCAGAGCTATATGATAAGAATATTCCACATTTCGAATGGTCATCATGTTTATCTCATCTTGAATTTCATATCACAAACCATTCATGTATCTGGAAACTTTTTCATCATCGCTTTCCCGATGACCTACTCTGATGTTTATCTTGTAGAAATCTTCAGTGTATTCTTTTACTGACATCAGCTTCTGTCTCAAATTCTGTATCCTCTGAAACAGAGTGATTTGATAATCCCTGGGTATAAATTTTTCTTTCATCTTACAACCATTATATCCCAACTTTTGATTTTCTGCTTGCCCTTGCAGCATCTGTCAGCCTACAGTTCATCCCACCATAGTGTTGCATGTAGTTTAAGTCTAGTAATGGCATGCTTGACCTTCTTGTCTTCCTCAAAATCCTCATAGTCAAAGTACTTGTCTAAAGCTCTAATCTAGTCTAGAATCTCTTCAACATCTAAGTTTCCTTCATGCATTGGAATGTCCATTTTTTCTCTGGCACCTATCCTTGCAACAACCCTGAATAGGCACTCATCCACAACATCTTTGACTACAAATTCTTCTCCTTCGTTTCCAGCTTCATTTTCACTTACAGCCTCGCTGATATCCCCAGCATCAATTTTGCACCTCTGTGTTGTCTCCATGGCATCAAGCTTGGCATGTAACTCATGCATTTCTCTTTCTCTTGCTAGATCAGGCATTGGCATTGGCTTGTCTCTTCTTCTCGACGACATTGGCTTAGTCTTTGTTCGTTCTCACGCTCGAAAATACATGAGAATGTAACTGAGTATACTTTTCTCTCCTTTTCGTACTCATCATGGTCACATGAAAATGACGAACACAAAAGGAGTATCCTTTAAGCTCTTTTCACACTCCATAAAAATGAAAAGATGGTCTAGTGACCTTGTTCTGTTTACACCCGTAAAAGTATACGAACGAAACATTCGATGGGCGATAGTTTATCAAGTTTTCGGTCCTGGCGAACTATTTTATGAAAAAGGAACTGAGAGAGTTCTCTTTAAGTGTTTTTCAGACTCTCAAAACATGAAAAACCCCCGAGTTTTCTATCTTTGGACTCGTTAAACAAACATTGAAAGACCCGCAATGGAACCGAGCCACTCCTTCCTAGGGTTCGTTAAATATACTCCGAGGGACTCATTCAAAGGATGAGCTTACATCAACAAGCATATGTTATCCTCCTCAAGCTTGCGTAAAAATAAAGAGGTACTCGCCAATAATGGTGGGGGGAATTTTGGGAAAGGGATGTGTTTTCGTATTCATATTAATGGCAGTAAGCATCGCTCTTGAAAATGGCACCCCCTAGTCATCATTTGAATCTGGGTTGGGAAATCCATTTGTCTCTCGTTCGACTTGCTACAAGGTCATATCTTGGGTCGTCTTTAAGTCAGTGCTACCAAGTCTTTAGTCGTGTCATTCATATGTTCAAGAGAAGTTTACACGAGCCCTCTATTGAGTCGGCCATCTGTAGTTGTCAATTCTTACTATGTCGGCCTTCCCTGTGTCCATTTCAACCTATATTCATACTCTGTTTCACCTTCAAAATTTGTTACTTATTTCGTGTCATTGATAGGGGATACATCAAGGCCCTCTTGTGATGAGTCTTGTTCTATTGACTTCAACTCATTATCTGGAAATGAGACTTAGAAATCATTTAGTACCTTAGAACTTGCATGCCTTAATGGCAGGTTTCTTCTCTTTTGCAAGGGTTCGCATCATTGATCTCTGATCGAGAGATTTCGCCGAATGCTTGACTTCAACTCTTGTATTTGCATTCGTTCGAATTTTTCTTTGGTACCTTGGGAGTCATCGAAATCAATGATGATTTATCTCTCTCTTGTTAACAGTTTTCATCAATGACCGGTAATCAAGTGGTTTTTGCCATGTTCGACTTCAACACATGTAATCGCATGGCTAGATTTGTACTTTTCAATGACAGGATTAAAGACCCTGGGTCTCATCTTTTTTATCCAGGCCACGATGGAGTATGTATAATTTGAATCGACACATAGATCCACTTTGTATGTCATGTGTCTATGTCGTTTGAATTCAAGTCTTTTCGCATAGATCCATAATGTATTCCTGGTGGCTATGTAGCATTTCAATGGCATGGATCCACGGTGTATAATTGGTGGCCATGACCTACATTTATGATTTCGTTCATTTTTTATCTGAATATGGGAATGCCTACCTCAGAATTGGTATTATATTCAGTAGATGCTTGGTTGTTTGCAGGTTTCCGATTAGTTGTGCTCTTGGTTTCTAAAACACACACGCAGTTTACAAAGTATTTCGGTTGTCACAAGTTCTGGCCTCATACTTTGCGGGGCATTCTGTTACACATGATTTTGGTCACTCTGGTGATGTCTCAACAGTGATGTATTCAGGATCCCAACAAAGACCTTTTGCTTGAGAAAAGTGGCTCCTATCTTCTTCCAAAAACATATTTTTAAGATGAGTCCGCAGGCTGCCTATGGTATAGGGTGTGAGAATCCTTCATTCTCGCAGGCCACCCACAGTTAGGGTGTGAACTTCTCATAGTCTGCTCCATATATATGGTGAGAACCTATTTTTAAGCTTGGAAAGGGGAAGAGGTCTCGAGGGTTCTAGAATGGAATCTTCTAGAAAATGAGTTGGCATTCGCATGGTTGTCATTCTACTGACTTCTTAGATTTGATGGGATCATTCTCATCCATGTAAACATCTCTCCTTCTCCTATATATTGGAAGGTTTCTCATGGAAAATGTTAATCAAGATTGAATGAAGAATTGGTGAAAGAATTGTGTAAAGAACCCTGCTTGGACAGAAGATTGAAGGCTCTATTTGGTCTATCAAGAGGTTTTGGATCTTCTTCATGCAAGTACGGAGCAAGTGTGTGTGTTGGAAGCAAGGGTCACTGAAAGGAAGCTGGAAACATCAATATGATTAGGTTGTACCTTCTACTTTCAATCAATATGATACAACGACATGTCCCTTTCCCATAAATTCACTCTTACTTTATTGTGTAATTCCTTGATCATATGCATAGGTTGACATTGAATATACTCTGTTATCTTCACTTTGGTTGGTTTGTGTTGTCTTGGACTTGAATTCACGAGAGTACTGGAGTGAAGCGAGAACAACAGAGACCTAAGGAAGCGATATAAAGGTATGTCACTTATTCCTTCTTATTAGTAGATTCAATGGTTACAACTTAGGGAAAGAGTTGTGTTCTATCCTTTGTTGTTCTAGATCCAGGTGGATCTAGGGAGATCTGTTAGTGTTTGGACCTATCGATTTGTCTGATAACACTTGGAGGCCTTCTTTTGAGCTTTTAATTTCAGTTTAAGTGGTGTGTTTATTAATTGGATTGGCCCCCTTTGAAGTTGCACATCCTTTGGAGGAAACTTCATTGTTGGGTTTGTGTAATTTGTGTTTTCCATTGAAAGAAGCCACATAGAGTTGTGCATACTTTGGAGGCACTCTATTGTTGGGTATGTTGGCTTGATGTGTTGGTACAATTCTTCCATTTCAAGCATCTTTATTTCCTGCACAATTCAAGTAACAAATGTTAGTGCTTGTCTTTCTTTGTTCATAGTTGTATCATTCACTTATCTTGTATTGATTTGTATCTCTTAGATATTCTTTAGTTGTAACTTTGTATTTAGTTGTTCTATATTTGTATCTAATCTTATAACTTTATTTTTAATCTTTGTATCTAGTCTCTTTGTAATCTTGTGTAATTCTTGTAAAATCTGTCTCCCTTAAACTCTAGTTGACCCCTTGCCCAATCTTAGGTACTAGTCTCTAGCTGTCTTAGGAAAGGGTTTTCTTTACATGTGAATTGTTTCACATTGCATTTCTTTCTTTTGCATATAGGCTATATCTTCTCCCAAACCTTTAACCAATTGAAACCAACTCCTAGAATTAATATTTAATCTCATATAGTAATTAGGGTATACCCCCCTTGGCTTCCCTAGGAGTAAGCCTAGACGGAAGAGGTTCAAGTCAAGGTGGTAGTGGGCTTTGAACCTAAGAATTGTGCCTCCAAGGACACACTAAGTGAGTAGCACTTAGCTCATGTTTTCAAGTGTGTATAAGGATGACAACAGGTAGGAAGTCAATAGAAGAACTAAAGTTGAGAATACCAATACCATACCAATACCAATACCATACCATATCAATACCATACCAATACCAATAAAAATACCATACTATACCATACCATACCATACCATACCATACTATACCATACCAATATCAATACCATACTATGCCATACCAATACCAATACCAATACCATACCATACCATACCATACCAGTACCAATACCATACCATTGTATACTAATACCATTTCATACCAATGCATGGAAATGGTATGCATTGGCAATGATATGCATACCAATACAATGCCAATACCAATACCAATACCATTGGCAATACCAATACCAATACCATTGGCAATACCAATACCAATACCATTGCATTTCCAATACAAATATGCATTTCCAATACCAATACCAATAGGGATGATAAAAATTGCTACATTTTTTCTAAGCCAACCATGGATAACTAAATGGTGCAAAGGTACCAAAATATCAATATCTAGTTCAAATCCACACATCTATGGAACATAAATTCAAAAATCTTATTAGATTTATCAAGAGTAATTAAAATCATGGAAGTATTTGTATCCTCAAAATGTTAAACAAGAATCCATGTGGTTGAAAAATCAATGATCATAAGAGTGGTCCAAGGTATCAGTGTCAAGTGCGATACATGGTGCTAGTAGGAAAGAATCAAAGATATTTCTAGAGGATATGGATTCTAATGGAATGCTATTGGAGTGTGTATCTTAAGTAGGAAGTCAATAGGAGAACTAAAGTGGAGGTTATCCCAAGGACCATTAAAATAAGGTATAGCATCAAATAAATTTCCATCATGATAAAAATTCATGGTTAATGAGGCAAGAGCACTTTCACACATGGGAAAAGAGAGTGGATTGGTGTCTCCCAAGTGTGAAGCTACAATATCAATTTGCAAGTCTAAGTTGTTCAAAGGATTCAAGGACTCATACTCTATCAAATGAGGTTATGCAAATGGTGGTAGTGGTCACATAACAAATTTTTGATTTAGATCATGATCCAACCAAACAGTAGGGATAAATTGTGAATGAGCTACTAAAGATGAGACATTGTCTTGAGTAACATGTAGTTGCGAACTACTGCATGTGATTGGATAATTGGTGGATCATAGTTTAGGCCCAAAATGGACATATTTTGATGAAATTTAGGTGCAATCCCTGGTGTTTTTTTCTCCCATGAAGGCACCCATAATTGATTACATTTAGGAGTTAAATTGACACTAAAGAGGCGTAGATGGCACCCAATTTAGCATCGACTGATTTGTAAAACCTAAAAAACGAATATACCTGTGGACAAGGGGACGAAAATGACATTTTGGAGGGGAAGAATTACAAAAACATGAATTGGGAGTTTGTTATGGTGAATGGAGAAAGAGGGCGATAGTCCAAGTGAATTTCTTGTCGTATTTTGACTCCAACATGATTTAGGTGTTTCTTAGGGTGACTCCAACATGATTTGAGTGTTTTCCAGGGAAAATGGAGATAGAGCACGACAGTCCAAGTCAATTTCTTACTGCATTTCAACTCCAACACAATTTGGGTGTTTCTTAGGGCGACTCCAACATGATTTGGGTGTTTCTTAAGGTGAGAGGAGATAGTCTGCGACCATACCAACTCAATTACAAACTACAATTAGACTTCAGCACAATTTGGGTGTTTCCTAGGGTGAAGGGAGATTGGGTGTGACCATAACAATTAATTTTCAAACTAGATTTGGACTCCAACATGATTTGGGTGTTTCCTAGGGAGAATGAAGATAGAGTGAGACCAGATCATGATTTGGGGGTTTCCTAAGGGTGAACTGAGATTTTCAGGTCAAACAATTATCAAATTTCACAATTCAAACTCTTTGCATATAAATTTACTCATGGTTTATGGTCTATCTAAGTTTGACATTTGCTTATCCTTGTTAGAATAGGAAAAAAAATACCAAGAAGAAGAGATAAGAAATAATCACCTTCAAAAATACTCACCAAGTCCACTTTCCAAAACCCTGACAGAAGGGATTTTCCCTAGCTTGCTTAAAAGGTCAAGTAGAGGGAACGAAGCAAATTCTATCCATACTGAGGTTAGCCCTTCTCAATTTATATATTTTTAATTGTCTCATTTTTTTAATTTTATTTTTAGTTATTTGTTTTTTATTGAAAATTTTAACATAAAAAAAATATTTTATATATCTAGGGACATGAGACTGTACTAGGAGAAAGATGCTTTGGCTTCAATATTGGCGATGGAGGCCATAAAAAAACTTGACGACGTATACTTGAACACGCTTGTAAAATACATAGAAAAATGATCCACTAAGACCTTTGAGACATTGCAAGGAAATCAACCCTGTGAAAGGGAATCAATTGATTCCCCAACCACTCTTGGATCGAGCAGAAAATCAAGAAGGAAATCATATACGATGACCTCTAAGAATACATAACATAGAGCAGAGACCTCCAATGTCGAAGCCACTACTGGGACCCAAACTTCTTACACCACTCCATGTTTTGGAACTTTCATTGGGAACTATGATACAAGGATAGAATAAGACATGGTTTCAGGTGAAATCAGAATGTCAGATGTCGAGAAGTTTTTTGTGAACAGGTTGAAGGAATCATTACTTCAATGGTTCAAACACCATCTCCATTTTTCGTTCTCAAAGATACCAATGCACCTGCATAAAGTTGTAATTCATCACATGGAGTCTAAATTTGGTGTAGGTTGGTTAGTAAAAAAGGTGACAAGACAAATGTCTCAAAATTGCAAGAGATTTAGGTGCAACCAAACAAAGAAGATAAAAAAACTCTCTCCTGAGCTAAGGCTCAAATAAAGACCAATTTATGTTAGTATAAAAGTATGGAAAGAACTTGTCAAATCATATGAGAAGTTGGATGCACGGAGGAAGTCCGGTAAGGAGAGTATCCAGGTATTTCAATTTTCTCATAATATTATATCAAATTTCTTAAACGATTTTTATATTTTATTTGTACATAGTTCAATTGACTTACTTTATGTTTCAGGACAAACCCTCCAAATCTAGGCTTGCAAAACTCCAAGCCATGCATCATAGTGGCCAAAAAGGTTTACAAGCCTTGATATGCACCTTTGTAAGTGTATTTATTATGTAAATTTTTTTTTTTTTTCCTCAAAAGAAGTAAATGATTACATATTTATTAGTTTAACTAGTCCATGTGCCATGTTTTGACAGGAGGACAAATATGGTCGGCATCCAATACATTTTGAAAAATAAACGTTACAAAATAAAAAGTGGATCGACTTTATAATATGGATGGAGAATGTGGTATCAATAGTATTGAAGGATCCGTTGCCTTTTTTTCCCTAGTTTTTGTCATTAGCTCCCCATTTGGGCATCCTTGTCCTTTATTTCCTTTGAATATTATGAACTTGTGGAATGTTCTTTGCAATTTATGGAGTTTGGAAATACTAACCCTTGTTTTGTGGCTCTTGATAACCAACATAGTTTTCCTAGCAGGGATTTGCCCCTTTCATTTAATTTATCTATATTTTCCTACTATTTAGATAAGTTGGATTCTCATCTAACATTCATAGGGCCTTCTTTCCATTGGACCTTCTCTAACATAGTTGTTTTTCACTAATATATGGGTGATAACTTCATCATCCATATTACAAATTGAACACATGCCAAGCCCTTGGTTACTTCTCCTTTGCAAATGATCTCAAAGAAGTAACTTATCTCTCAACACCAGCCACATATAAACATGTGTCTTCATAGGAGCTCTAATATTCCAAATGGGCTTCCACCACAATGATTTTGACTTGTTCTGCATTACATAACATAATTTTGTACCATATATTTGCAATCTATTATCTTAGAATATGATTCTTGGACCAAGCCAATACCATTGCTTACCATTATATTACCAATACCATTGCATATCATTGCTAACCAATACCAATACCATTGCATGGAAAAGGTATTCATTGTCAATGATATGCATACCAATGCCATACCAATACCAATGCCATACCAATATCAATACCATACTATAACATACCAATACCAATGCCATACTATACCATACCAATACCAATACCAATACCATACCATACCATACCAATACCAATACCAATGCCATACCAAAAGCAATACCATACCATACCATGCCATACCAATACCAATACCATACCATTGCATATTAATACCAACACCATTGCATACCATTACATGACAATGGTATGCATTGGCAATGATATGTATACCAATACCAATACTATTGCATGCCATTGCATGACAATGGTATGCATTAGGAATGATATGCATACCAATACCAATACCATACCAACACCAATACCAATACCATACCAATACCAAAACCATACGAATATTATACCATACCAATACCATACCAATACCAATACCATTCCATACCAATACCATACCATGCCATAAAAATACCAGACCAATACCAATATGCATTGCCAATACCCTTATGCCTTGCCAATACCAATACCAATACCATTTCCAATACCATAACAATACCATTTCATGTAAATGGTATGCATTGGCAATGATATGCATACCAATACCATACCAAAACCAATACCAATATGCCTTGCCAATACCAATACCAATACCATTGCATACCAATATGGCCAATACCATTGCATACCAATACCAATACCAATACCATACCATACCATACCAATACCAATACCATACCAATAACATACCAATACCAATACCAATACCATACCAATACCAATACCATATGAATACTATACCATACCAATACCAATATGCATTACCAATACCAATACCAAAACCAATAGCAATATGCATTTCAAATACCCTTATGCCCTGCCAATACCAATACCAATACCATACCAAAACCAATACCAATATGCATTGTCAATACCAATACCAATACAATTGCATACCAATACGGCCAATACCATTGCATATCAATACCAATACCAATACCATTGCATACCAATACCAATATCAATACCATACCATACCATACCAATAACATACCAATATCAATGCCAATACCAATACCATACCATTGCATACCAATACCAATACCAATACCAATACCATACCAATATCATACCATTGCATACCAATATCACTACCATTGCATGGAAATGGTATGCATTGGCAATGACATGCATATCAATACCAATACCAATACCATTTTCAATACCATACCATACCATACCAATCCCAATACCTATTGAAAAGTCAACAAGAAATGTGTGTCTAATTTATTTTTCCCTTAAATAAATTGAACAATAGATATTAATCTATTATCTCATAATTAATTGAAATAATTAACTGAAATGGAAAATCAGTTAATTATAGGAAATTCGAGTTCAAAGGTTGATTGGTGGGACATGGAAGTCGAATTAGTTGTTTTTAAGTGACTTGAAGTTGTAATCGAGTTATAAGTGTAGTTATGTGAGTTGTGAAGTAGTTTAACTTAGTTAAGTGAGTTAAGCTCAGTTGTACTAGTTGTAATTGAACTTAAACTAGTGAGAGTTCAGTGAATTAATTGTTAATTAATTCACAATCAGTGATCTCACATGCAACTGAAGATTTACCATTGTTAACTATATGCATGTCATATCTAGTGGAGACATAGTTGAGATAACAGGTGAAAGGGGCAGTTTGACTATCAGTTGTGATTTGAGTGAAGTGAACTCATGTAATGACACACATAGTGAATGTTCCCATGAGAAATGCGCATCCCAGGCAAGAGGAATTCAAATCATTTGCAGGTTTTCCATTAACAGGGATTTGCACAGAGGAGGTAGGTTGTTTGGAGGCAAAGAATTGGCACATGAATTTGTTGATTTTTGTATGACAGTGTGAGACGATTGTATATTGTACTGAGAGATATTGGATTAGAGTTTTGTATGAGATTGTTTCATGATCCATGATATATACATAATATATGATAGTGGTGTTTTTATCTTTATGCTTTCCTGGAAAAACATATGTGTTATGTGCAATAGATCTTTCTTCTTGATATTGCAATTGGCGATCGTGTTTTAAATTCCACAAGAATAATAGTAGAAGTGATTTTGTATTTAAAAGTGGCATATAATTATTATATCAGGAGAATCCAGGAAATACATAGTTTGTATTAAAATTTCTAGATGGTATCAGAGCACAAAAGATTGCAAAAGCTAAGTTTGTGATTGGATAGAATTCGAATTTGCATAAAGACTTTCTTGGTGCTCCAACTGATTCAAGATCAAAAGGGCTTTCAATGGCTTGAGGTTAGAGTATGCACTCAAGGGAATATTGAACTACATTTCTTGGAAGGACAGGATGGAGGCAGTACTCGAAGCCAATGGCTTGAAGGAATTCATTGACAAAGATGTTCCTAAGCCAGATGTTGTAGACGCTGCAAATCTTGATGCATGGAAAAATAAAGTGGCAAATGTGAGGAGGATCCTGTCGGAGGGAGTACGAGACCACAATGTCTCAATACTCCATGGGAAAGCCACATCACATGTAATGTGGAAGGCTTTGACAGATCTATTCCAAAACAACAATGACCATAGGAAATTGGCACTCAAAGATAAACTCAAGAAGATCAAGATGGAGAAGGGCGACTCTATTCCAAAATTTCTCATGAACTTTGTCCTATGTCAGGATGAGCTGGGGACTGTGGTAATAATAGTCATTGATGATGATTTGGTGATATTTTCTCTCCTAGGACATCCCAAGAGTTGGCACAGTTATCAATACTTTGTCAATGGAAGGGAAAAATTGCCAGATTGGGAATGACTATGGTCAGATTTGGTGCAGGAGGAGTTCAGGAGAAACACCGGAGATGGCTCTTCATCAAAGAATGATGATGAATAGGATTTTTCTTTGGCTGCCAAGGAAAGGAAAGGGAAGGGGAAGAAATTCCATTAAAAATCCAAGTCTAAAGGCAATTTGCTGGATTTGTCCAAAGTGAAGTGTTTTCATTGTCACAAACATGGGCATCTTGCTACTAATTGTTTGCAGAAGAAGACGAAGAAGGTTGTTAGAGCTGCATCTAGTGAGTCCCTTGCCTCGCAATTTGAACTTGAATTCTCCTTTGATCGCATGCATGGCATCAAGTGCATCGGGATCAATGTTTTATTTGGATAGTGGTGCTTCCTTCCACATGACAGGAGATAAAGAGTCTTTTGATGACTTGGAGGAGAAAGATCTCAAAATGCATATAGAGATGGGAAACAATGGACGATGCAGTGAGACTGGCATTGGTACCATTACCTTTCATAGGGAGTTAGGTGAACCATTTCAATTGAAAAATGTTATTCATGTTCTAGGTCTGAAGAAAAACTTGGTCTCATTCACAATGTTGGAGGACAAAGGCTATGACGTTGTTTTCAATGATGGAAAATCTTTCCTGCAACATAAAAAAAACATGTCAAGTCAATAAGATAGGGATTCGAGTTAATAATATCTACAATCTGGAGGTAGACCCTACTTAACTGACGAGAGATCGGAAGAGCGTCGTCAGTTAAGTANTAGGTCTGAAGAAAAACTTGGTCTCATTCACAATGTTGGAGGACAAAGGCTATGACGTTGTTTTCAATGATGGAAAATCTTTCCTGCAACATAAAAAAACATGTCAAGTCAATAAGATAGGGATTCGAGTTAATAATATCTACAATCTGGAGGTAGATGGTTGCGCTGCCATGATGGGAAAGGAAGAAAAAGTGGTGAGATGGGATGAGGGCGAATTATGGCATAGGCGATTGGGCCATCTTCATCATGGAGCCTTGAAAATAATGAAGAAAATATTTATTGTACTTCCAATGGGAACACTTGCTCAGTTGGATCACTGCAAGGGTTGCACCATGGGGAAGCATGTAAAGTCCACCTTTCATGAAAAGGAGAGTCGTGCTTCGGTAATCCTGGAGAGAATTCACACAGACGAGTGTGGACCATTCTCGATTTCTTCAACAGAAAAACATAAGTATTATGTTATTTTTGTTGATGACTTTTCTCATAAATGTTGGATCTTCTTCATGCAGAAGAAA
>JASDQU010191093.1:1289-20288 GCA_032191745.1 Picea mariana
ATTTCATTCACTATAAATTAGCCAAATATCTCAATTGCTTTGTATATCCAGCGCCAGAGTTTCAAGTAATGATTGCAGATGGAGGAACTATCAATTGCTCAGGAAAATGTAATAAGATCAATCTTACTATGGGGGAATATGTAATGAATAGTCCAATGATTGCTATACCCATGTGTGGTGCAGATGTTGTACTAGGAATCTAATGGTTACAATCATTAAGAATAATCGATTTTAATTTTCAAGAACTTTTCATGAAATTTTCATTGGAAGGAAAAGAAATTTTGTTAAGAGGTATCACAGGGAAACCCGGTAAGGTGATAAGCTCTAATAGCATGACAAAATTATTGAAAAAGGGGCATCAAGGCGTTATTGCACAACTATGCTCACTAGATGTTCAAACATCTAAGCCATCTATTCCTCAAGATCTCCAAAGGATCATTGATAAGCATTCCAGAGTCTTTGAAGATATTCCCAAAGGTATTCCACCCACTTGAAATCATGATCATGAAATTCACCTAATTCCTGGGAGTGTTCCTCCTAACATCAGGCCATACAGATATGCTTACGCCCAGAAGAGTGAAATTGAGTGCATGGTTGAAGAAATGTTAGAGGCTCGCATTATTAGACCTAGCCAAAGTTCTTACTCTGCACCAGTGGTAATGGTATTCAAGAAAGATAGCTCATGGCGTATGTGTCCAGATTATAGAGAGCTCAACAAGATCACTATTAAAGATANGTTTCCCATTCCTGTCATTGATGAATTGTTATATGAACTACATGGAGCAATCTATTTCACAAAATTGCATCTCCGTTCAGGGTATCATAGAGTGATCTGATGGTTCATATTCTCCTCGATCTTAACGACCATTGATATGTGGCTTAACACCCGATTGTTACATGATCTCTATTTAAATAGCATGGAGGGTCATTTGTTGATGATTGATTGTGAGAAAATCTATTGTAAAATCTCTCTGTAATATTTTTCTTTTGCATTAATAAACTGCTCCAAGTGGTCGCGTTGGTTGGGGCCATGGATGTTTCCCCGTAGGGATTTTACCACGTCAAAACATCAGTGTATTGACATTTGATCTACCTGTGTGAGTGGTTACTAAATGTGTTCATCCTCTGTTGGAATACATGTGTTTTCAAAAAAAGAAATAACATATAGCCCACTTAAAGATGTGAAAAAGGAAATAATTGAAGAAGCATCCTCAAAAGAAAATAAATATGAAACAAGGTCTAAGAAGCCTAAACTCTCAATTCATTTAAACAAGCTTGAATTATAAGAGGACCATGATGAACACATGGCTGAAATAGAGGATGTGTGCTCAAAACTAAATTGCAACAAAAGTTGAAAAAATATGTAGAATTTTCATGTAGGTGACTATTTTAGCAGTCAACTTCTGACTAGTCTCCCAGGAAAACAGTGAACAATTAGGAGAATCCATTCAAAAACCACTTTCCTAATGGGCCAAATTAGGTGACACACGGGATGTTTATTGAAAAAATGAATCGTTTAGGAGATTTTCCTATATTTTCCATAGTTTCCAATTCATCAGTTCGACCTGTCCTTCATCATTGGAACTAGTACATGAATTTTGAGCAGTTCCTACAAATCCTATTTGGCAAGTCAAAGGATATTTTTGTAGTTATGATTTGGTCCTAAGTTTAAGGTATTTTTCTTAATATTTATATTTTTGTTATAGTACAATAAATGAAATAAGTTGTAATCACTATTTGATAGCCAAATATCAGGACTCAATCAAAACTGTATCTAGATTTTAGGATCTGATGAAACCAACTCTATGTATAAAGAGGAAATTAGTTGACAAAGTTAGGGGTCAGATTTTTGTGGTGCTAAAGGACCATTTGAATTGAATTGCAATTCCTAGAATTTACTACATTTGCACTTGACAAAAAATACATTCCGATGGTTAGACTTTCGTATTATTGTTTTATTCCTTCTATATTACTTGAATGCAATTGAATCCTTTTTGCAAAGCATGTGATTTATCATATTCATGTTGAATTTCAGTCAAATATTTTGTTGTTTACTCACCTGTTACAGGATTTGTATTTAAGTGATTCCTTCTTGTTTATAAATGATATTTGGGATCAAGAGTCTTTTGTGTAAGTATACAGATTGTGAACTTGCAGTTTTCTCTTCTTTTGTTTTATCTCTTTATCTATCTGATCAGAATGAATGCCATTGACTAAGTGAATGTTGTGTAACACTCTTTTTTTTCATCATAAATCTTATGTTTTCCAATTATCCACTACTTAACCCATAAACCAACCTTTAAACCCAAAAAACCTACAAATATAAACCATTGTAATAATTAGGGTGCCCTAGCTTTCCCCTTAGCAATCAGGGACAACTTTAGGGACTAAAAACTACAATGATAAGCGCTAATTTGTTTGTACATGTATAATGCATTTGTTCCTAAAAACATTAAAATGCACAGGTGTGGAAATAGGTATGAAATGCATCATTGAGTTCAAATGAATATAATGCACTGATATGCTTTAGTGTTGAATTGTTTTGCATTGCAATATATGCAAATGCAATGTCTTGTTTGCTTTTATAAAATGTATATTAATCATTATTAATTAAATATTTTTTTATAATAATATTTATTTTTATATTTTAATTAATATTTTTGGATATAATCATTACATTAATGTATTGCATCATTTTAAAATTATACCAACCAATTATACCTACATTCATTGTAATGATGTAAATCGACAATGTAACATTTTACAACATTGGGTACTAGAATAAAAAAGAAATCTATTTTATTATATGCAAATAAAGGGACCCCTTTTCATACAAAATGGGATAAAATAAAGGTCTATGATAACCAAAATGTCAATAAATAATTGTTACAATGATTGGTAACTTATTTTGATACCAATTGGTCCAAAACATGCCAACATTAAACAATATGTCTAACTTTTACAACAAAAAAAAAATCAAAATATGAAACTTGAAACATTCAATTTATTGATCATCTTTCATCACTCAAATTGTTGCCATTGCTCAAACTGCTTGCATGTCTCATGTCTTTATCACTTGCAAGGGATATTGTACTTGACGTATTTGTAATGGCTTGTTGATTGACATGATTTTGTTCCACCTCTTCATGTTTCATCTACAAACATAGAAATAAAATGTAATGAGTAATGAACATATCTACAAACACTGGAAAGAAAGGGGCCTAAGCTTCTATTAAAAAATTATTTCACACATAATTGCAGGTATTGGTCAAAATGAATATTTAACCTCCAGAGTAGTCTTGTTATAGGTTTTGTGGGATTATGAACCCAATGCAATTTATGAAATTTGAATTCAAGGTCTAGAAGTATAATAATGTTCACAGAGGAGTTCCCATAGAATGAGCCTCATTTGTTATAAAAGACATTGAAATGATCTCGAGTGGGGTTGTATGATCACTCATCAGAAATATATGCCTATCCTTTCTGCATTACAAAATATGACATCTCAATCAGAAATCATGTGGGAAATTTACAAGTTTTCTAAGATGAATTAAAATAGGTTACACCAAGGCCCAGTTGAGATTATGATAGTCAAGAAACATTTCTCTGCGACATAGGGTGCAACTCTTTAAATTTTAGAGAAGCGACAACAAATTTTTCTTGTGTGTGACATGTCACACACCAAGTATTTTTGGTTGCAATACATAATGCTCCAAAGAAATGTCACACCCAAAATTGTTTTAAGTGTGATACACAATGTTTAAAAAACTTGTCTCACTATAAATAACTTTTGGTGTAATACATAAACTTCCAAAAGTATAAGAATGTGCGACATGTCACACCAAATATCCTTTTTTGTGTGATACACATGAAACAAATATCTTTAGCCTAAAGTTTCTTTAAGTGCACATTCATCCAAGGTTTGGTGAGGTACACATAAGACAAAGGGATGGTGAGGTGTGAATAAGACAAATGGGTGTGCATAAGATGGACTATGCACATTAATCTAGGTGGCATCATTCTTAAGGTTTTTTTATGGTATGAATAAAAATTTTTTTCACAAAAGCACATTAAATACAAAGTTTTTTTTATGATACACACAATACAAAGTTTCGTAAAGGATGTATCACACAAAAATACAAGAAGCCACAATAAAGGGTGTATCACACCAAAGTTCAAGAAGCTGCAACAAAGGGTGTGTTGCACAAAAGTCCAAGAAGCTACGACAAAGGGTGTATCACACCAAATTCCAAGAGACAACAACAAAGGAGCAATATGCCAGACAAAAATAACTTTGGTGTGATACACAAGGTTCCCAAATTTTAAATCATGTTGAATTGAAATATTTTTGGTGTAATACACATGAGACGAGAAAAACGTTTCATTTAACAAAGTTTCATATAAGGTCACATAAGACAGGGTTTTCATAGTGTGCACAAGACAAATTGTGTTGTGAGTGTGCATAAGATAAAGTACACAAAATACAAGGCTTTTTAAATTGTACACATCATTCAAGGTATTAAGGAGATTGTAAGGTCTTTGACTAGAAGGGCATAGACACCTTCACCCAAGTCCTTAAGGAGACGAAACTTGGGGTTTGTTTGGCACCCAAGAGTCTCACTAGTTGGGAAAGTGGGCACCTTGGACATGTGAATGCACGAAGGGGACTTCCCAATCATGAGGAGAAGCATGGGGTGGAAGAAACCAAGAGAAGGTGTGCACCAAAGAGGTTGGGGCATGCTGACATGAGGAGTGCACCAAGGTTAGGGCATGTCAGTCCCAAGGGATGTGAAAATTGATGGGAGCACAAGTTCGTTTGGGAACACTAGGTCCACAAAGGGGCACGATGATTTGTTTGGGCATGATGGTTTGAAAAGGGGTGCGACACACCCAAAGAACCCAACGATTCACAATGGTGACTTTTGGAGTCCATATAAGAGAAAAAGGGTGCACAACCAATGAAAGAAGATTTGAAGAAAAAGGAGAGAAAGATTAGGTCCATGATTCTGAGGTAGACTTGGACGAAGAGGGGAAAGCTCCATCATGGAGCCAGATCACTCCACATGGGAGGAATTGTTCTTCCTTGAGGTGACTCTATGGAAACTGTTGGGTTGACCTTCTTTTGGGTTGATTTTGGGGAAGTCTTGTCGTAGGTCTAGGTGAGGAAGTTATGCGATAGAACTGTAGGTTTTTGTGANCACTCCACATGGGAGGAATTGTTCTTCCTTGAGGTGACTCTATGGAAACTGCTGGGTTGACCTTCTTTTGGGTTGATTTTGGGGAAGTCTTGTCGTAGGTCTAGGTGAGGAAGTTATGCGATAGAACCGTAGGTTTTTGTGAAGTCTTGTGAAAAATAAGAGATGATGAGTTTGTGGTGGTGTTGGCCCTTGTCCAAGTTTTGGAGAACCTTGGTCACGTTTGACCAGTTTTGGGACTTCGACAGGCTAGTCGAAGGCGAAGCGCAAGGCAAAGCAGAGATCACGGGATATCGGCCCCTTCTTAGGGAAGTTTTGGGTTTAGGGTTTATGTAACGAGTATGGAATGTAGGCCCATGGGTTTACACATGCCTTGGCCCCTTTTGTAATGTATAAATAGAAATCTAGGCGATGTAAGTAGGAGAGACATGATACTAAGTGTTATATTGTGTTGAGTGCAAGTGATGTAAGTAGTTGGATCTATGTGATTGAGTTAGATTTGTGCATGTTGTGTGCATGAGAACTTGCAGAGCTGAGTGCAAGTGACTGGAAAGAGGCTTTGTGATGTAACCTAGCTCAGGGAAAGAGGGTCTAGCAAGGTGTGCATAGATCTATTGTACTATGTAGAGTGGGTTCTTGTGGCTTTGTGCTTGTAGAAGATTGAAAAAAGACAATAAAGAAGAGAAGAGTTGGTGGACATAGCCCCACACTAGGGTGAACCACGTATATCCAGTGTTGTGGTTTCTTTGTGCATTATAGTTGTTATGTTATTGATGTGATTTATGCTTAGTGCAGTGATATATGTTAGATGCAAATGATATAATAGTATCTTAGTGCTTAGTAATGGGAATGAATGCTAGATCTGATATATTTATGTATGCTAAGTGCTTGGATGTATTAGATCTTTTGAATATTGTGTTGTTCTGTAATTAGGGTTTTCCCCTGCGAAGTGAATATTAATGAATGTTAACTGCTAAGTGCTATGTTAAGTGTTGTAATCACAGATCTGTGTTCCATCTAGGTTGTAGACACTTGAGTCCTGCAACCACCCCTGCCTCTACCTCGGGTGAGACTTCATCTACTTCGCAGGTGTTGCCGAAAGGGCTAGTAGTTAGGGTTTTGTTGGTGTGTTGTTGAAGTGTTGAACCCCAGGTCTGCCCCTATGCCAACAAATGGTTTCATTGCCAGGACCTGAAAATGTGATTGCTGGGAACTGAAGAAAAGAAAGCTCTGTGCGTAGATCTGTTTCTTTAGTGCACATTATTCTACTTGAATGCGAAGCTCTGTTCTAATAAAGGAATCATATCTGAAGAAAAGGGGTAAGATCTTAAATCTTTGTGCTCTGAGAAAGGTAAGATAAGTGAAATTTTTTTTCTTCGAAAGAATGGATCTAGGTATGTCTAATATATTTTGTCCTAGTCTAAAAACTAGGGCACAACTAGAAGAAAGAAGATTGGATACGAGTAGATCTAATAAGAGTAGTGAAAGATATGTTATTCCTGTGCATAGAAAGAATGTTTAGACTAACAAACGGATGCAGGATCCTAGAAAGAATTTTTTGTAGATTAGTTACTGTGATCCCAGTGCGCAGTACAGGAAAGGTTGGGGATCATTCAAGAGAAAAAGAGGATTGACTCTTTGTTATAATTGTAGAAGACTGGGACATCTTGCTAAGGAATGCCCTGGTCGAGGTCCTATTTTCCTTTGTTGTAAGGCTACTGGACATGAAGTTTTGGATTTCCCTAGAATGATTTCTAAAGTTGAAAAGATGAATATGAGACAAGAAAACCATGAGACATGCCAAGAAACTAAGGATATGATAGAACCCCAGAAAGAATCAGAGATTGTATTACTACAAATGAAAGAAACCCTGAATGACCACAAAGATATAAAATTATTAGAGATCTTACATGAGAAGGAGTGCACAAAAACAAGAATAGGAGACTTCGACATAGACTGTGTTCTAGATGAGGAAACATAGGTAAATACCATGATAGAAAGAACTTGGGAAATTTTGGGAAACCTACTATGGTTCCTTCATTGGGAGGAATAAGATTGTTTAAAGGGAAGATGATAACCCTATGTAGAATATTTACCCAGATATCTATGAGTGCTCATGGAACTTCGACAAAAGAATAATTTGAGATCGTTAAGTTTTTTGAGAACAACGCCCCATTTGCTATTTTGCTAGGAAAAACCTGGATTGAGAAAGATCAGATATGAAGGAAACAAGAAAAGGAGGATGTAGAACAGAAAAATCAAGAATTAAGGGATATCATGGCTAGGAGAATAACACACTTATTGGAAGAACAAGAGGAATAGTTGAAGCTACTGAGGACCAGAGATATGGACGTCAAAGTTGAAATAACACATGAAGACTTGAAACACCTATTTGTACAAGAGAGTAGAGCACCCACCCCAGAAAGAGAAGAAGTATTACCCTCAAACCCTATGAAAGACCCTCCATAGTGCGAAGTTACTATGCCAAGAGGAGATAAGAACAATAATGGAAAGAGGAAACCAATGACTCAGATTACAGGAAAGAAAGCCAGAAAGCTCAACAAGAAGAAAACAAACTTAGAGAAATTACAAGAAGTTCCAAGGAGGAATTCACAGAAGGAAGGTTTGAAGAAATGGAACTTTACAGAGATATCATAACAACGTAGATTGGAACTTCACCACAATGAAGCAATATGACCATTGGAGGCATCCCAACCATTAGAATGACACTCCAGAATAGTTAGAAATGCATTTATTAACGGAACGTTCGCCATTGGACCGTTGGGACCGTGCCATAACGGATGGAATTGCATTGATTGGGGCATTCCTGCCAATTGGAGGAGTTCGTTATGACATTGTCTATTTATCCCGTCAAGCGTTGCACTGAGAACACTTTTTGCAATTGTGATTATTCGAGCCCATAGAGAACTAGTTGCTTTCATGCAGTGCCTATTGAGAGATCGCCACCCATTATGTTACCATGATAGTTTGTTCACCGACCTGAGATACTTGATCTCAAGCATGCATGTTGGGTGACTTCAATGCAGTAGAAAAATTCATTGAATAAATCTTAATAGACCTCATGGATGAGAAGGTGATGTCTGCAGGTGTACAAGCCTCGTTGATGAGAGGAGTGCAAGCATCCCCGTCAAATGCTCGTGGATCTGGACCATCCCGAGTTGCGATAGAGAAACGAACCAAGCATCATGATGATTTGGAAAATGTGAATCTCATCCCATATATCATTCCTGACTATATCCCGCCTATGGCTGGCACGGTGAGTTGTGATAGTGTCCCAAGGGACTTCAACTACACCTTGATTACTGCATACCTCCTGAAGGGGATATGTTTAGTACGACCACAGTTATGACAAATCATGACGTTGAAGATCAATGAATTAAACTTGGGAGACCACAAGAACTATGGCATGCTCGCCCCACACAAGTATTTGACCAAGACAAAGGGGAAGAAGTCAAATATCATCCCCCAGTAGTGGACTATGGACATCACGAGGTCCACAATCCAGAACGTGATGAATATACCACACTTTGGAAGGCATCAGGAGGTTAACGCATGCGTTAAAATCCTGTTGTCTTACTTCCATGGCGGTTATCTATGGTTGGACATATGCATCACCGTATATCTGACATTGATCCATCAGATCACCGGATTAATCATGCAAGGACCAGACCCACAAGAATTTTATCCATTGCAAATCGCGCCCTCGCACAGAAAATTAAAGATACCTATGGTGATGTGGAAATGGGGAAGCCATGCTACAAKGTAGCCTCCATTCAGAATGGTGCAGTGCACCTAGCCTTCCAATTGATCGCTGGTAAGCCAGTAAGGAAGAAAATACCCATGCAGGTCACATGGTTCATTGTTTATCTTGCGGGAAAATGCATTAAGGGACTACAGATGAACTTTGTGAGTTACCTCGTCAACCAATTAGAAAAMGATTGTCGTGAAGCTCAGGATTAGGGCTATGAGTTTCATTTTAGTTGGCTACTAATCCTCACTGCCTTCATTGCCTGGGAGATGTCGAAAGGAGTGACCTTCCTTGAGATTGAGCCATCTGAACCCCTAGCTGCAAAGTTCACCATGCTTTGGTATTCGAGTGACATGGCGAAACAATGGTAGTAAAAAGAGGTGTTCCACACCTACTACCTACAGTTGAAGAGGGCTATTGAGTCTTTCCCTCGTATGATGTCAAACACCCTGCACAGGTTCAGACCATTTGTGAAGTTCTGCGCAGATAGATATTTTATTTATATCACTGCACGCAGAGATGAACATAAAGAAGAGCTCCAATATTATTATAATATCACTGAGGAGGACATGGAAGAAATAACAAAGGAATGGCCTACAGATCTCCTTATACCAGTTGACCAGGTAGAACTATCTGACTTGAACTCATCGAAAGTCCTGTGTTTACTCACGAAAAGTACGATGCACCCAACAGTAGCAGAAGGAAGAAAAAGGAAGAGGTACAGAAGCTGAACAACGCCTCAGAAGAGACTTCTTCAGACTCACCTGGAGGGGGAGGTGATGATGAAGTAGACAAAGAAGAGGACAAAGGAGAAGAAGACAAGCAAAAATAAGGCGAAGTAACACTGCCTAGGGATCCTCTTGATGAAGTTGAGACCTCCAAGAAAAGAAAGGTTTCCCCCATGAAACCTACATCGCAGAAGAATTCCAAAGCTAGTAAACCACAGATGCAGACTATGCTCACGATGGATGACATAGATCTCATCATCGTCATTGTCTCAGATACCTTAGAATATGTATTACAGTGTAGTGAAGCCAAATAAGAGACCATGTATGATAGAATTGTAGTAGAGATGAAAGGGGTACAACAAGCCCTCTACACTAGCTGTGCAGTGTCTACTGCGCCCCCGTGATCAAAAGGAACAAAGTTGGGAGATGAGCCTTCCCAGCTACACCGAATAGTAGATGAAACCGTATCTCGCCTTCGTCATGTTTAGGAAGAAAAAGAAAAGGCCACAGAGGCCTTAGAGAAAGAAAAAGAGGAATCCATAGAGCAACATCAGGTTGTGCAATAGGAAAAAAATGACATCCAAGCCAATTTTGCGGAGGATAGATAGCAAATCCAGAAGGAGAAGGAAACAGTTGCTCGTAGAGGATATTGGAGTTAAATAAGCAACCACTAGATCACTTCACTCTGTGACGAGCTTAGAATAGATAGAATAAGACCCAATGGAAATCCAAGTAGGGAATATTGTTGAATCCATTCAGCAGCTCCAACAGAGGGTAGCATAACTGAAGTTACAAGAAGTTCCAAGCACTCTACAGAAAGTGTGAGACTAGAGAGAAGAAACTTCCTATAGTGCAGTCTATAGAATCAAGGCATTGGCCTTATAATGTAAACAACTTAGCAGTTGAAGTGCACATAATTTCGAGCGCCTTGCAGAGGACCCTGAACTAAGGACACTGGAGTCACAACTTCAGGAGGCCAAGAAACAAGCATCAATGGTGCAAGCATAGTTGAAGCCACTATCAGAGGTCGAGAGGAGGAAATGATCCCAGGAACATCGTACAGTTCAACAACAAGTCCATGCCATACAAAATAAGGTCATGGAAGTGACTCGAAGACTCCATCCAATGTAGGATGCAACTTGCATACTTTTTGAGGAGATTGAAGGATGAGGTGCATAATTGGAAAAAGTGGTCACCATAGTGGAACAACGCTTGGAAGGACCTATGACGGAGAAGGTTATTCAAGATTTCACTGAGTAGGAGGCTCTAGCGAAGCAACAGGTCAAGGCAACTCGAGCCAGGATCGAGGCATTTGAGGTAGAGTTACCTAGATCAGAGTGACTTGGGACGAGTCACAGGTGAGTGTTGGGGGCATGTTGTCCCTTGACCAAGTTTTGGAGATCCTTGTTTACATTTGACCAGTTTTGGGACTTCAATAGTCTGGTCGAAGGTGGAGCGCAAGGCGAAGCGGATATCGTGGGATCTCGGCCCCTTCTTAGGGCATTTTTGGGTTTAGGGTTTATGTAATGCATATGGGATGTTGGTCCATGGGTTTACCCATGCCTTGGCCCCTTTTGTAATGTATAAATAGAAATCTAGGTGATGTAAGTAGGAGAGACATGGTGCTAAGTGCTATATTGTGCTGAGTGCAAGTGATGTAAGTAGTTGGATCTATGTGATTGAGTTAGCTTTGTGCATACTGTGTGCATGAGAACTTGCAGAGCTAAGTGAAAGTGACTGTAAAGAGGCTTTGTGTTGTAACCTAGCTCATGGAAGGAGGGTTTGGCGAGGTGCGCATAGATCTCATGTCCTATGCAGAGTGGGTTCTTGTGGCTCTGTGCTTGTAGAAGATTGAAAAAATACAATAAAGAAGAGAAGAGTTGGTGGACGTAGCCCCACACTGGGGTGAACCACACATATCCTATCTTGTGGTTTCTTTGTGCATTATAGTTTTTATGTTATTGATGTGATTTATGCTTAGTGCAGTGATATATGTTAGATGCATTTGATATAATAGTATCTTAGTGCTTAGTAATGGGAATTAATGCTAGATATGATCTATTTCTATATGCTAAGTGCTTAGATGTATTAGATCTTTTGAATATTGTGTTGTTATGTAATTAGGGTTTTCCCCTGCAAAGTGAATATTAATGAATGTTAACTGCTAAGTGCTCTATTAAGTGTTGTAATCACAGATCTGTGTCCCATCTAGGTTGTAGACAGTTGAGTCCTACAACTACCCCTGCCTCTACCTCGAGTGATACTTCGTCTTCTTCACAGGCGTTGCTGAAAGGGTCAGTAGTTAGGGTTTTGTTGATGTGTTGTTGAAGTGTTGAACCCTGGGTCTACCCATGTGCCAATAGGTGGATGCACATTTGGTCTATCCATAGGATTTTTGAAAGTTGTTACGATGGATGAGTCTTGGTGTGACGAATGTGTGTATGAGTGTCTTGGTGGGGTGAGGAAATTCATGTGAATCTCCCCAAGTTGTAAGTCAAGACAATAATTCTCATATTTTAACTTTTTTCATAGTAATAAGACTTAGTTGGGTGTTAGGCACATTTTATGTCACCTGCACTATATCTATGTGTCTCTTGTTTATTTCACAAGTGTTCTCTTTGTTTCATGGATGTATGGTTAAGTGACTAAGTGTTAAGTTTTCAGTAGTGTTTCAAAACAACCACAGTGCTTGTTGGGCCTCATAAATTTCTTATTTTCATCCACCTTTCCCTTCATTATTCCTTACATTTCATCATCCCATTAACCATCCATTATACCATTTTCATAAATATATGCCGGTTTCTCCTTATTAATTTCCATTGTATTCATTTCAATATTATAAGTGAATTTGTGATTAAATATTAGAAAAATAACATATTTTCATTACATATCAAGGTTGGATGCGTTTGATGATGTGTACAGGCATATGTGAAGATTTCGACAAAGTCAAATATTACCACCTTGCCTCAGATTCGAATTTCATCTTCAAGCTTTGAAGATTTGAAGAATATTTGGGACAATCATTCAAGCATATTCAAAGGATAAGATCATGGAAGATTTGTATGGCATATCTTGTCTAAGATATGTGAGAGATGTGTGGAGGTTTTGAAGGGATCATATCTTCTAATAATGGGAAAGTAGTTGAGAAGGGTTGAGAGAATAATGGATCTGTAATTATGACACTCTTCAAGACTCTCATGTATATAAGAGAGTGTTCTCTCTTCATGAAGATCATCATGTTATTCATAATGGAGAGATTAGCTTGGGGAGTTAGAGAATCATGTAATTCATAATTTAGTCTTGTAATTAGGAGAAGGGGATTCTTAGCTTTGATTCTTTCATTGTTATTCTTTCATGCTTTGTCATTTGACTCTTGTAATATAATTTGAGATTGATTTATTGTGTGAGCTCACATATGTCTTTTTTCATTCAACTCTTCACATGTTGTATTGCTTTCCTAGATTAATTTCCTACTTTCCTAGTTAGTCTTTCAATGCTTCCTAGATTAATTTCATTTCAGCAATTTAGATTAGATTACTTCTACTTTAGTCCTGCATATATAGTGCATGTGCTTTGTAAGCCTACGAACCTCGGATTGAAAAATTAAATAGTTGGGCAAGTACTACAAAAAAAACAAAAAAATTATTTAAACTAAAAAACTCAAACTAATTAATAAATTAGGGTTCTAGCCGACCTTTAGGGTTTATTTCTCTCTCCTTTAGTATTTATATTAAGAGCTCCTCTTTGATTTTTAATCCAGGCTTGTTGTCCTGAAGATGGATCCTGATATGGATCCGAAACATGGACAATCCATCAATAACACTATGGCTTTTCTGAACACTACTGAAAACAATCCTCACCACGGAAATCTCATTGAACAAGTTCTAAATTGTTATAAAAATTGTCTAAGTAGAAAAGAGAGTTGCACTACAGTAGGAGTGTGACTCACCCATAGCCTAGAATGAAATATAGGTATGATCTAGGTGAAGAGGTGTAGTCCGAATGACCCATACTTGGTGTTGCCAAGAAGGCAAGTGAGAAACATCATGGTGTTTCACGTCCTCAAGAGGTGCATGATCGCAAGATTCTAGTAGGAACACTATGGGGACATGACAGATGGTATCAAAGCTTGTTTATCACAAATTTTGAAGAAGGGTTGGTGAGATATTCACCACTATCTCAACGATAGATGGTATCATATAAAGATATGAAGCCAGTTTTTTTGTGGAGACAGTTCAGTGGGAATATTCGCATACTTGGTGAACAGTTCGGTGGGGAAAACATGTTCATCACAGAGAATTTGCATCAGACTTAGGATCGAGGTTCTAGTTGACATTACGGTGGAATTCGATCTAGGAACACACCTTGTATAGACCAAGAGTAGAGTTTTTTGGGAAAGGAAGAACTTGGACATGGTGGGTGATCACAGAGTTCATCGTAAGAATTGTAACATAATTGATCGCATAGATGGTCTGGGAACATACTTGGTTGGTTTGATTTACGATAGAAGTAAGTGTCACACCTATGTGAACACCTTGAGAAGACCAAGAGTAGAGTTCCTTGGGTGAACCAAGCACTTGGGAAAGGAAAACAAATGCAAGACATGTCATAGGTATTTTTGCAGGTCTAATTTCATAAGTGATCAAAAAATTGAGCACATAGGGTGATTGTAGAATTGATCGTAAAGAGGATAATTTCTAGGTTGCAATAAGTGAAAAACTTGGATAAGTTAGACAAATTGAGGTGACCTAGAGAATCTTCACAACAAGGCAGTTGGTTGGGAACATTTTCATCATGACATCTTCGTGTCATGCATCATCGAGAACAATGGTTGAGTTGATTTGGGTTGTTATATGGATGGGTCAATCATAGCCTTTGGATGAGGTAACTCTTCACATATTTATGAAAGTCAGTTAACAATAGTATGACTTAACAATCGAGTAGTATGTGCATGGTTCCTTGAAACGAAAGAAGTCAAGGTGCAGAGATGGAAAAACATTGGAGATGAGTTCGTCCATTTGCATGAGAAGTTTGGGACTTAGATATATTTATAAAGTGGATAGATGGAATCATTCTTGTATCGTAGTGAAGGTGTTTTGTAGGTTTTTGGAGATGTGGATGATGATTGAGGAAAGTTCATGCAAAGATTCGGTGGTTTGGGTAAGTGAAGGTCCAAGATATTAGACTTAAACCATGAATGTAGCAAAGAAGGCCATTGGAAAGGTACAATTGGTTTTGATTGCTTGCATTTCCTAAGTGTTGTGATGAGTTATTTGAATGGAATTCAAATGAATTGGTGGTTAGCGAAATCTATTTCCATGGTGAAAACTGACAAAATTGAGGGTGACTCAAGTGGTGCATATTCAAAGAAGTTGTTATAGCAAGATTTGTCTCACCATTACTATCTTGCACAGAGAGCCTTTTTCCATTTCCCTATGCAAACTTGTCATCCCTTTTTGATGAATCCATAGCCAAAAATACATATTTTTCCACATATACACACCCTATCTACTATACAACATGCGTATACACAGGATACTCCACTACAACCCACGTACATCCATATTTGTGCCAGAAAATACAAAAATAGAGTTGGGTTTCTATGTCACAATAGGAGATCTATAGTCCTTGGCCCTCCACATACTGGAAACATTTTGACTCGGCCCTTCGGTTGCATTTTGAAGACTATAAAGCATAATTCCGAGCTATGGAAAAGAGGAGAAAGCATTCAACTTTGAGAGCAAAGTTACTCTGGAGAAATTACTTCATATTGAGTTTGCATCCCTTTGTCCCTCAAGTTTGAACACAATGTTCATCCCCCAAGCTCTTTCCCTTTTGTTGAGAGAACCTCATTGTCTCTCTCCTATGAGCTTGCCTTTGGTGGAGGATTGAAGTGGCGGAGGCCCAATTGGAAGGAACTTGATTTCTTGGTTTTGAACTGTTCCAACACAAAAGTCTATAATGTTGTCACTTCTGCTGATAAATTATTAATAGAAATACTCATTTCCTGTCCTATTGGTATCGTGAAAATATATGATTATTATCCAAGGGCATGTTTGTAATGTTTATTGATGGATTATGCTATCTAATGTGCTAACCCCTTTATATTATCACTATGTACTCGCTCTATTTGTTTGTTGAGAACTTTTTGTAGGTATAAAGATTTGGGTCGAAGTGATCAATGGTGGAACATCATCGAACGTTGGATCGAGGTAGGCCTCTTTCTTATCTTGAACATTAGTTTATATAGCATACAATGGAATTGATTTGATTTCTACAGTCATACCTGTCTATTGTGGTTTACCCTTGGCCATAGAGAGTTTTTCCCTCGTAACAGAAATGGCGACTCCACTGGGGAGAGATCTTCCTTCTAAGGGTTGAAGTACTTTTTCTTCTTGCATTGCTCTTTTTCCTTTGTGTTTCTTGTTGTATCACTGCTTGATAGATTCTGTTCACTCTGGGTCTAAGTTTTTATCCTTTTTACCCTTGCCTGACGTTGTTTTCAATCCTATATGCGCCCTACTGCCTTGACAGTAGCGTACACACGCATGTTGTCTCACTGCTAGCTGCGTATATATGCCATGTTTCCCTGAACAGTCATGTATACCACTTTCCCTTGCTTGTTTTCTTGGTTTAGTGACTGTTGGGTGGGATTTGATGATTTTTGAGCCTTCTTAGGTCTCTGTAGTGCATGTTGAGATTCTCTGGGTTGATAAGAAACCTGTTTAGAGTTGAATTTTTGGGCATAGTATTTCTCATTGTTTTTGGTTTTTAGTTTGTCCTTGAACCCTGGGTTGTTTGCTTGGCTGCTTGGTATTCTACTTGAGTTATTTCATTTATACACAGTAGAATTTATATATCAGGTTGCTTTTCATTCCATGCATTTTCTCTTTAATAAATTGAAAATACAAAAAAATAGGCATTTTGCATTGGTTGGCATTTTTGTCTTTAAACCTTTATCATTTGCTTAGTGCATTTAGTGAAAAATTGCATTTTACTTCTGAATTGCAGAGTTGAAACTGAAAATTGCATTGTTTTTATTAGCATATCATTCATTGAAAAAGTTAAAGATAAACTTTGCATTATATTCATATTTATTTTCTTGCTGAGTCATAACATCATGAGTTTCACTTCCATACCCTTTTGAGTAATCATGGCCCATAAAATTTATTCTTTAAACTAAAATTGATTAGTCACGATTTTATTTTTAGGGTGCACAAACTAGTCTAGGATTTAGTGACTTGGAATAGGATTTTGTGAGTAAACTTCTCCAAGGCAATTAAATCAACATATGTTTCTGAGACAGGGAGTTAAGAAGTCCATTGTATAATTGGTAAGATCAGGAGGCTTTTCTCACACCAGAGTTAATCACGAGGTCTTGTGGAGTTAGTTGAAGGGATAACACTTGGATACTCACCTAGCGTCAGAGATATTTCTATGGATTTATTCATATTTGGGGATCTTGCTAGTACCCATACCTCTGTGACAGGTGGTGCTTTCAAGGTTTAGGGCTTTGCTACCCTGATCATACGGTGATCCATACTTACAACTGCTTGCCTGTGAATCAGTTATATAGTGGTTTATTAGTTGCTTGACTTTGGTATCCCATAGGTTACTTGTAGGGGTTATTCTACTTGTACCCTGGGTCAGATAGGGGTCAGGCAACACACAACATTTATGGAGGATTACCTCTCCGGGGGGATCTGACCGACTGGTTGTTAAGCCCACGAGGGCCCCTATAATTGATTCTAATGCGACGTTTAAATAGGTGATCTTCTTTTCCCAAGATTTTTGTATCTTCTAGGCAAAAGAAAATCACCTATTTAAACGTCAAATTAGAGAAGCGATTGAAATCCAAAGAAATCCCAACAACCTTAACAGAGACAATGGAATATAACTAAATGAACTTTGGCTCCTTCTAATAAAAAAAGAAATTGATAGTTAAATAACTAACCCTATAATATAAAAAACCCTGATTTCAAATTAAAAACACTTTTAGATCTAAATAACTAAATATTTTCTAGTCTTTTAACCTAGGTTAACAACCATTAAAATATGCATTAATTTAACCCTCAAATCATATAAATGTTTTAATGTAAATCACTTTAACTACTTATCTTTTAACCGTAATTATAAAACAACATTAAAAATTAAAAATTTTAAAAGAAAGAGATAAGGTAAATCCTAAACTAGAAAACAAGATATAAAATTATAGGTAATAATAATTAATCTTAATTAAACCTAAAATTAGACATCAAAATTTTTTAAATCAAAATCCTTAGAAATTTGAAAATAAAAAATTTCAAAATAAATTAAAACTTAAAAAAAAAAACTTTATTTAAACTAAAAAACTCAAACTAATTAATAAATTAGGGTTCTAGCCAACCTTTAAGGTTTATTTTTCTCTCCTTTAGTATTTATATTAAGCGCTCCTCTTCGATTTGTAATCCAGGCTTCTTGTCCTGAAGATGGATCCTGATATGGATCTGAAACGTCGACAATCCATCAATAACACTGTGGCTTTTCTGAACACTACTGAAAACAATCCTCACCACGGAAATCTCATTGAACAAGTTTTAAGTTGTTATAAAAATTGTCCAAGTATACAAGAGAGTTGCACTAGAGTAGGAGTGTGACTCACCCGTAGCCTAGAATGAAATATGGGTATGACCTACGTGAAGAGGTGTAGTCCGAATGACCCATACTTGGTGTTGCCAAGAAGGCAAGTGAGAAACATCATGGTATTTCACATCCTCAAGAGGTGCATGATCACAAGATTCGAGTAGGAACACTATGGGGACATGACAGATGGTATCAAAGCTTGTTTATCACAAATTTTGAAGAAGAGTTGGTGAGATATTCTCCACCATCTCAACGATAGATGGTATCATATAAAAATATGAAGGTATTTTTTTGTGGAGACAGTTCAGTGGGAATGTTTGTAGACTTGGTGAACAGTTTGATGGGGAAAACATGTTCATCATAGAGAATTTGCATCAGACTTATGATCGAGCTTCTGGTTGGCATTACAGTGAAATTTGATCTAGGAACACACCTTGTATAGACCAAGAGCAGAGTTTATGGGGAAAGGAAGAACTTGGACATGGTGGGTGATCACACAGTTCATCGCAAGAATTGTAACATAATTGATCGCATAGATGGTCTGGGAACATACTTGGTTGGTTTGATTTGCGATAGAAGTAAGTGTCATACCTATGTGCACACCTTGAGAATACTAAGAGTAGATTTCCTTGGGTGAACTAAGCACTTGGGAAAGGAAAATGAATTCAAGAGGCTCTGCTCACAC
>JASDQU010191095.1:6597-20108 GCA_032191745.1 Picea mariana
TTCATTCATTTTCATGGTGATCTTATTACTTTATCATCATTGCATATGGGACTTATCCCTCATGTGGTCATGTCTTTCTTCAAGGAAGGTCATACACCAACAAAATACTTGATCGAGAATCAAGTAGCCCCAGAACTTTTTCTGGGGTCTTATCCACCAAGGTCCAAGACCAAGGATCAACCCATGCCACAGGCATGGGTACCTTGGACTATGTCCAGGGGCCCTAGGCTTATCTAGGGGCTTTAACTGCTTGGTTCTAGACCAAGAACCCCAGTCGTATACTGGGGGCCCTCTCAGGGGTCTTAACTACTTGGTACAAGACCAAGAACCCCAGTCATCTACTGGGGGCCCTCTCAAGGGTATTAATTGCTTGGTACAAGACCAAGAACCCCAGTCATCTACTGGGGGCCCTCTCAAGGGTCTTAACTGCTTGGTACAAGACCAAGAATCAACCCATGCCCCGGGCATGGGTACCCTGGACATTTCCAGGCGCCCTAGACATATCTAGGGGCTTTACCTGCTTGGTCCCAGACCAAGAACCCCAGTCATATACTGGGGGCCCTTACAAGGGTCTTTTGTCATGGCACTGACTGTTTGGTCCCAGAACAAGAAACCTCAGGGGTGCACTTGGGGACCCTAGATCTCGGCTAGGGTCTTTGCCATCCTCCCGGAGAATGGCTCTTGCAGCTGCTATAAATTTAACACTTTCACCTCACTGATTTTCCTCCTTTCATGAATCCATACCCAATAAACAAGGCACCCGATTGATAGGACCAATCATTGGATTAAAATGTTATCCTTGTTTGCTGTTGTAAAAGTGAAAATATGTCATTTATATGGCAGGAAAGTTGCAGATCTGCATTTATTTTTGCAAATCCATTGCCTTACTTTTTCTGAAATATTAAATTTACTATAAAATTTTGGCCATTTAGTTACCCCCCAAAAGAAGAATCAAATCATATTTGAGTTGTTTTTTTCTTGCTGATTTTATTATTTCGAACTTCATCAGATTAGGGATACCCACCCAAAGTTGGCACACGCTAACTCCGAAGAGGTTGATTGTGGGTGAAATTTAGCAATCAACCTTGTTGTCCATTCCGGGTAATCTTCGTGTTGCTTCTTCAAGTGCAGCCCCACGTGACAACAGTCCTTAGGTATTTACTTGTAGTTGTTTGTTACTTGTAAAAATTCAATTCATATGTCTTGATCTTTCAATCCTACAATCTCCAATTAATGGAGTGTAGGTGTACACGACCAAGGTTGCACTATTCTGTTTCATATAGTTTACAAATGATGAAATGCTGCTAAGTCCGTTGAAACTAAAGGTACACGTCAATTTCTACTTTCTCCATGTGGTCTTGGGGGCCTAAGACTATTACCAAACAACCTGAGATCAGAGTCCCTTTTTATTTCTTAATGTTAAAAAATTAAGTAGAAGGTAAATATCAACATTGAATTTAGAAATTTAATATTAAAAGTTAAACAGAAATTCAAAGGAGAAGATTATGTGGGTTGACATGACTTCAGTGCAAGTCAATATCAATCACCTACACCCATCAGCAACATACTCTTGTCGAAACAATGTCACTGATACACTTTTGTTGGCCGCTCGTCAGCCAATCTTATTGCCAGCCAACATCCTAGCCATCCACACTAGTTATGAACCAACCAGTTGATGAACAAGAAATTTACACAAAAATCCAAAATAAATAGGACAATCATAAAATCCATAAAGGATCAAAATATATACTTGGCAATTTCATTGGTGACTCTTGAAACAATCCACGTGACATTTTATAGCATTGGTCATTGGTGATTCTTGAAACAATCCAAGTGACATTTTATAGCATTGGTCACATGCTTTGAAGAGACATGACTCATCACATTTGATATTTATTATTATTATTAATATTTGTTCTGATTATATAAAGTATTTGTATATGTAGTTATTTTTACATACATTACATGTCCTCACCCTTAAGGGATGCTTTGTCCTCAAAGCGTGGTTAAGAGAAAGGTATGTCTCCATTCTTGCTTGTACTTCTTTCACTTGAGGAGCTACTATTGATAATGTGTTGCATGAGAAAACAAGATAGTAAGACTTTCGGAGTTCTAAACAATATTGTCACTGTGTAAATGGGTCAATCCACCCTAAATTAATTATCTTTGGAACTGTATGGTGAGACGTTTGATTAAGGCTTCTTGTTAAAATTTCATTTTATCACAACAGATCTGCATTCATAGAATTTAAACCCTACAGATAAATCTAAAAACTTCTGAAACACATATCAAAACTTCAGATTTGCATAAACCAAAACACTATATAGAAAATTCAAGAGTGTAGACACCATATATCAAGAGTTTGGATCCAGGATTGCAGATATCGGCAATATATCACTACTATTGTGATATATTGCGCTCTTTTCAAGTTGGAATTACTATCACCTGAAAATATCACGACATTTAAGAGATTTTAAAAATATCGTGCGATTTTAAATATATCGGAAAATATCACAATAATTTGAGTATATATTGCAAGTAAATAACAAATATTGTCAGGTTGGCAACAGGTTGCTCATGAAACTGATTTTTTACTTTTTTCACTCATTTTGAAAAGAAAAGGCAGAGGTTTGAGAGCAAAGGAGAAATTCATTGTCTTCCATCAAGCTAAGGGGGGGAAATCAAGTGCACTCATTGCAATTAAGGGATTTTTGTGGAGTGAGTATTGATAATTTTCCCATCTACCATTTCCATATTCCCAGGTTAGTAAACTGCCAACAATTTCAACATGAATTTTGTTTGCTTTTCGAGAATTAAGATACAGTTTGAATGTCCATTAGAAAACACATTATGAGGACAAGGGGAATGAGGGATATAGCAAAAGATTATTGATATGGAATTTGATTGATGATTGATGGAACAATACACTCCATTGCTCCATTCATGCTTCAGGGCTCTACTTCAATCTCGTGTTCTCTTACTCATGCAATTTTAGATTTAATGTCGAGGTTGTGGTCAGATTCCTCTCATATGTGGAGAGGATGGTAGGAAGTTCACAAGAACATACAGATAATTCTAAGAAAAGGAGATATATAGGATGTGTGCTGGTACGTTTGGCTTTGACATGGTTGTTAAGAATAGGAAGACTAGAATGCCAAGTAAGCTTCATTTTGTTTCAAACTCCAATGCCTCTTCTTTCTTTGTTTCAAATTTCAATGTATTTTCTTATTTTTCTCTTATTCGTTGTAGATGCTCGGTGGGCAACCTATGGTAGAAGAGAACCCAATTTACAAAAACTTTACATTCAAGAGCTCAACCAAACTTGTAGCTTTTTAGGTTTTGAGCTCAACTGGAGTGTGTCCGGAAAAAATACACAGCAGGCAACAGTTTCAAATTAGATTTTTAATTTATTATAATTTATGCCTTGTCACCCTCTAACGTTTCTTGTACCTCGATGCTCATTAAATTTATTATGGCCCTCATATAGGTTAGAATTGCAGCAGCTTAATGACATCATCTACATCTACTACAATCTCTAGTTGTGGATGAAGCAACGTCAAGAACACCTAATGTGGAGTCCATTTCATTCGATGCGATTGACACCATGACTATGTGGAGGGTGGAGATTGAGAACACTTTCATGGAGGAGGCCCCTGAGTGGCTACAGGAGGATGTGTCGAGGGAGGGAGCGGGGTGCAGTAAAGGAGGATGTTTTAGCGTAGCCATCTTTAGAGGAGGATATTGAGAGTGTGCGACCACCTTCACAGACAAAGACAGAGACAAAGGCAGCTAGTCAACCCAGACAAAAGCATTCCACAATGCCTTCCAATCCATCCCTGAGACCTTCTTATTCTAGAGGAAAAGTCATTCTCTTTGTCCTGAATTACATGATCTACAGGATGGAAACCAAATTCTCACCAATGAAGTCAATTATTTAAAATGGGGAATATTAAATCAACAAATGATTAATGGAGTTTGAATAAAGAAAATCGAAAATCTTGAAAAAACAATTTAACCTGAAAATCAAGGATCAAGCACCAATTCTAAAGGTGTTGATATCCTATGTGATCAGGAATTCCAACAGAAGAAGCAAGATCTCCAAAAACAAATTGACAAAGTTATGTCAAACAAGGGCAAGGAAATTGTTTGTTTAAAAAGTCATAGTCAAACCTTCCTTACTGAAGTTAAAATATTAAAGCAAAAATAAGTATCAATTCCAAAGGTCAACAAAGAGACATCTACCAGCTTGATTGAATCAAATATGTTTCCAAAACACGAAACTATAGATAAAGGGACCTTCACAGAATCAATTAAAACCATGAATCAAAGTGTCACTACTAAGGAAATAGTGTCAACCAACAAAACGACACAAGTCAATGATGAAGATTTGAATACACAAAATAGAAATCAATGGTATCCTAGAATTGAGATCAAGAAGCAAGTTACAAAGACACCTTACTGTCATCCAAAATTCAAATCATAAGAGCCATTGCATTAACCACTCAACCTACAAATGTCAGTATTACTCTGAACAAAGACGGCACTCTCATTATATATCAAAGAATCGGAATCCCAATACAACTTGGAGTTATAATCAAAGATATACTCAAAATCGTAATCAAAGAAGATCCATTCAAGAACCTCATCAACAAACAAATCCAGTAAAAATCAACCTAGGATGGATTGATTCCTTTAGAATGCGCCAATATAGCTTCAATCTTCGATGGTCGAATTGTCTCATCTCATCATGTGCTTTGAGGGTGGAGCCTTTCTAGATAGGAGGACTTGTAATATACCAAGGGCATATTACATAATACAATAATAATAAATCACAATAATTAATAAAATATACAAAACACCTATGTACAAAAGGTCGTGACTCTTCATGCACATGACCATTCAATTTATACTTATACAACATCACATGCTATTGTAAACCATCACCTATCAATTATCAATCATTTATTCAAATGTAATTTTATACATCAATGTGCAATGTATATTCATCTTGTAGGTCGATAACAATATATCAAAAAAACTGTAGCAATCAACAATACAAGTAAATATAGATCTAAAGACTGTTGTTTTGAATTTAGACGAGCCAATTTCATTCGAGGATGCATAGAAACAAACAATGGGGCATCGCAAGGTAGGTAAAATATGATTTCATATAAAGGAATAGAATGTGGGCAGTGGTGGAATTGTCTGGTAAAAGTGTAATTGGATGAGTGTGGGTCTACACGAGAGTACAAAACAGATGGTTAAATTGGCAATGTTACAATATGAGGTGCTACCCATCATTTTGTTGGGTACCTGCTTGTCATTTTGAAGATGACGGATCAGACTCATGCATTCTGAGCTATGTGTTTCCAGCATCAGCTATAGAGGCATGCTTTATCCTCGTGACAGACTTCATCAGATGCCTATAATTACACCAGCATACCCCTGCATGAATTCAAGTTATAATGTGTCATCGACTACTCTACGTGTTATGACTGGAGAATTTCAGCGAAGCAATCAGATTTGTGAGGAACTGGAGATAAGAGTTGAAGTGGTTCTAGTGCTGCCTATGATAGTGCAGATCCTGAGGATTTGCTGGTAGAGACACAGAAACTGGAGGCTATTCTTGACAAGTGGATGAATGAACAACAGAGGTGTATGAGCACACAAGGTGGTCAGCTACAGGATGACAGCTTTTAGTACACAATCAGTGGCACTTCTGAGGAATAAATGATAGAGGGAAATGTGTTGCCTGATTATCTTGTGACTGGTTCAAAGATAAGCTGCGGCCAGTCAAATTCGCTGTTTTTGGAGTGGAGTTTATGATGAGAGAAGTCTACAGGAAATTGCCGCTGTATATCCTCATGCTGGTAGAAGTAATGTGCGGCGATCTCAACCTGTTTCCATCTCTAAATCAGCAGGCCTGACTGAGGAAATTGCAGAGGAGGAGGAGCACAGAAAAGGGAGAAAATCCCAATGTCTTATGAGAGGTCGACAGCATATATATATATATATATATATATATATATATATATATATATATATATATATTGGTATGATTTTGAAAGACAGTGAAGCTGACCTGTATTAGAATTTGCACAGAGCCAACCAATACACTTGTTCAAAAATTAATATAATTTGAGGGCCGACCCATATATGTGGATTTGCTCGAGCTGACTTCATATTTAGGTGTTTTAAATCACCTTTTGGATTTAAATTTGAGGGCTGACCTGTGTATGCATATAAAAAGGGGCTTTGCAGCCCTAAAGGGCTTGTTAAGGTTGAGTATCTGTCCACATGTCCGCTTGGAGAAAAGATATGGGTGTCATTTGCACATTTGGCAAGACCAGGGGGGCTTGTATGCTTGCTTTGGAGGACCGATGAGATCAGATTGGAAAGAAATTTTGATTTTGAAGCCCACATTTGAAGATTGTGTTGCTGACTTTGAGCAGAAAAGGGAGCATTGAAGGGCCTTTGGAGGCTGGATGCTTCGGGCAAGGGAACAATTTTGATGATGTGTCACTTTTTAAGGGCTTTGTGCCCCTTAATTTTTGCACATGTGGATTAAGAAGCCCGAATTTTGAATTGTTTTTTATTATTAAATTGTGAAGAGGGTTTTACCCCCTCCTTAGACTAAATTAGTGGAAACTTAGGTTAAAAATTATTATTTTATTGTAAGAGGAAGTTGAGCCTTTCCCCTATGAATAGAGACGCACTTCACTCATTTGGATCAACACTTCTTGAAGGATTTTTCCCTTATGAGGTCTGAAATTTCTGAAATTTTCTTGGAACATTTGTCTTGGATTGTTGTTTTGGCATGGAGTAATAAGGAAATCTGATTTGGGGCTGTTTTCTCTCATGCAATATTCTTTTGAAGGTGTTTTAATGGGAGGTTGATGGATGATTTTGGGATGCTAGGGTTTCTTCATGCATTTTTGGGTAGAGTTCTGCAATTCTAAGTGCTTCTTATGGTATCTTGGCATCTTGCTTGGATGAACTCAGAATCTTGTTAAACCCTCGGAGGAGTAAGAGTGTTTACACCCTCCTTCATATTTGTCTTTCTCATCTTGTTGGAATACTCAGGGCATGCCTCAAGAACTAGGAGGGTATACACCCTTGAGGTATTGCTTTGACTAGGGTTTTGTTCCTGGAAGTAAGAGGGTTTACACCCCTGGAAATTTTAAACCCTAGTTTCGTCACTTTCAGATTTTGCATGACTCCATCGCCCAATAAAAAGACATTGGTCCCAGATCTCCAACTACCTACTTTCATACTCTCAACCTACAACAATTACAACCTTAAAGCTAGTTGGCTTAAAGTGAAAGAGGGATCAGTGAGGTGACAGTGGCCCTTCTCTCTCGGTTTCATCGGATTGCACTTGAGCATTAGGACTTCGGCTCTACAAGTGCAAATTTGCGCGATAACATGAGGAAATTGGGGAATGTGTCAATCCAACTTCCAGATCTAGTTGAGTGACCAATTGACCTTAGTTGATGCATTGACTACACTATTTGGAGCAAGCAACGAAGTCGGTTGGACATTAGTAGACCAACCAACTGAAGTGGTCTCAATCAAGTCAAAGAGACCATCGTAAGGAGAAAATTGCCTAACTGCTTGTGCAGATTTTGTGGAACAGTTTAACCAATTGGGACCACCATGGATAATCATCTTTGACCTAGTACACCAAATTTCATGGAGATCTATCGGATCTTCAAGTATCAATAGATGAGCTCATGGGAGAGCAATATGAAGAACAATAGTAAGAAAGGTGTTTCTCTATGTTACATCTATGGGTTTAATGGTGATTACCAATGTTTAACCGATGTATTTAGAGACCACTTGTTCCCGCTCCAAAGTCTTGTTCTCATCTATCTTCGACGTCCCTTATGTGTTTCAACATGGTATAAGAGCTATGGTGAAGGACCAATGGTGCCAAGTACCAGATGAAGAGTTGTTACGAATCTGAAGATCCTAACTAATCAATCATTGCAAGCATTGTTGGAGGTTGTTACATTAGGTGAAGACTATGAAGAGTATTTTCTTAACAAACATGAAAAAGTTGTGTATCTAAAAAGGGATCGACTCACTGTCGGACTTGTGGGCATTGGAAGATATGGCAACATCGTCATCAAAGCATGAACTTGTTGTGCTTTCTAGACATAATTATGGTGTTTGGGCACAAGACATGGAGACTTTGATGAATAGCAAAGAACTATGGCATTTTACCAAGATTATAATACCTGATCTAAAGGGTGATAAAGAAAAATCCAAGGCCAATGGAAAAAAGAATCAAGCTATAGGTGTCATGACAACCTACATCTTCAAAGAATTGAGATTCCATACCAAGTGGAATTGAGTGTCTAAATGACATTTGGAAGAAGTTGAAACGTTACTTGACAAAGTCTATGTAAGTCAATTTATGCAACTTGAGAAAGAGTTGATCTCTCTTAACCCTCTATCATTCAACGAAATTGAAGATTATTTGTCTTTAGTGAAGAAGCTACAATTGAAGCTTGGAGAATGTGGGAAAGATTTTGGGAAAAAGGAAGGTCAGTTGATAGTGTTGATCTTGATGAATTTGAAAACACCATATGATGTCATCTACTCCACATTGAGGGCAAATTGAACATCAAGGAAGGAGCATGGTAAGGACTACACCCTTGATTATTTTTGCACTCTATTGATTAGAGAATAAGAAAAGTTTCTTGAGGAAGGAAAGTTGCGGGATAAGCAACAAGCTAACCTTAGTAAGGAAAAAAGCAAACAAGGCTATAGAGAATCAAGTTAAAATGACAACCCGATTTCTCAAAAGACCAACCAAGGTAAGAATCATGAAGATAGAAAGCACAACTAAAATCTAGAAAGGTGAAGAATAGGAAAATGTGTCATTATTTTTGAAGACCAAGGCATTTTGAAAGGGCTTGCTAGAAGAGGATCAACAACCTAGTAAAGAATATTAAAAATCTTGGAGGAGAATATCGACCTCAAGAAGGTAAAGGTAATCGTAATCATACATTTTTTGCTAGTTCTTCTCATGCATTGCATGCATGTACTTCTCACAAGGAATGGATAGTGAACTCTAGTTGTTCACATCAAATGGCTAAGGATGTTTCTCTCTTTTCCTCCTTTAATAAAGTCAGGAAAGAGAATATATTTGGTGTAGATGATTATGCACTAACCATTGAAGGATGTAAGTCCACTCCAACAATGGCATGATCATTGACCTTGACTCAATGCTACTCTTCTATAGGTACCACAACTCACACAAACGGGGAAGAAAGCAGAATTTTGACCTAAGAGGTTTGTTGTGAAGAACATAAACAATAACTTTGATGTCATTGTTGAATAATTTTTAGATCATAAAGACACACTATAAAAGTTTTGAGAATTTAAAGACCCACCTCGTTGGATCTGGGAAAAGTGCACGAGCTTCAAATCTTTGTGTGCACACAAGAGCGAGGATCCGCCAAAGTCCCGAAGAGGTCAGGGACCATCCATCATCCAGAGGGACAGGTGGCGTAAGATCTACAACTCCGGAGCGGGAGCACTTCGGAAGTTTTGTAGACAAGGAGAAAGTGAAACCACCGAATAGCCGAAGGCCGAAATAGATCTGGGTCATTGGTTGCCAAGAGATACGTGTCGACAAATCTGAGACTTCGGAGAAGGTCACTTCAGAAGATTTCAATTGCGAAGTGTGACAAACTCCCGAAGTCCTGAAGGCCAATGTAGATCGCAACCATTCGTTGCGAAGAACACGTGGCAAGAGATCAGGAAGTTCGGAGGCCTAACACTCTGAAAGGAAGTCGACGAGAGCAGAGGAGATCTAGACCGTCAGATCCAGAAGGACGCGTGGTGGAAATCCGTCTTCTTCGGGTGAAACCACTCCGGAAGAAAACAAGCGTGCAGGAGTTGAAACTACCGAAGCCCGAAGAGCCGAAGTGGATCGTGGCTGTTAGATCCACAAGGACACGTGTCGGCAGATTATGTATTTCGGGTGAAAGCACTTCGGAAGAAAGCGAAGGCAGAGAGTTTGAGACTCCCGAAGCCCGAATAGCTGAAGAGGCTTGTGGCCATTGATCTGTGGGAGGTACGCGTCAACAAATCGTGGACTCCGGGTGAAAGCGCTTTGGGCGAAAGCGAGCGTAGAGAAGCTGAGACTTCCGAAGGCCGAAGTCCCGAAGTGGACTAGAGCCGTTGATTTGAGGCGAACGCATGGTGCCTAATCTGGAACTTCGGGTACGGAATACTCCGGAGGAAAGGGGAGGTTGAAAGTGTCGAACCCCCAAAGCGCAGAGTCCCGAAGTAGATCTTGATCGTTGATTGCGAAGGAGGCCGAGGACCGTTGATCTGATCTTGGTTGAAGGTTTTGAAGTCGCGGAGCGCCAGGAGGTTAAGCCCTGGGTCATAGCCCAAGATCACATGCAAGGAAGAAGCTAGCCCCCGTTAGCGTGAGATTTGGAAACGATGCTAAGAGAGTCGGACCCGCGGATAGTCGTCGATCTGAGAACGGAAAATCGACGGTGGTGAATCGTTGCGGGGAGCGGAGGAAAAATTAGCGAACGTGCTAGTTTGCAGCCCACTATTCGCTAGATCCCTTCATCTCGTCAAGACAAGGGATCAACGACAACGATTCAATCAAGATTGGGCGAGCACTTTTCTGATTGTGGGGACAGAACTCTCCGATAAAGAGGGAGCACATTGGCAGCCCGCAATTACTCTGAACCATCAATCGACAGATAAATCGGTCACGATCAGATCGTGACCGTGAAAACCTTGAGAGTGATAACGGGGCCTATGTTTGATTTTGAGACCAACAAGGTCCCGAGGAGCTGATCCAGCTCAAGAATATTTAACGATCCTTAACCGAGAGGTCAAACAGCCCTGAGGAGAGAAGGGAAGGGGTCTGCATCAAGTGGTATCAGAACCTAAAATTTGCTTGCAGATAGCAGGCAAAGCTAAGAAGGTGAAAAGAGATAGAGCTTAAAATTGGTCTGCAGATCGTAGGCAAAGGTGAGAAGGTGAAAGGAGGTAATCTGATAACATTGAATGGTATCAAAAGCATAAGTTTTCCTGTAGACAACAGGTGAAGGAGGAGAGAGAGTACAATGCTCTGTAAAGATTGTTGGAAGGTGTGCAGCAAATGGTAGACAACCAAGTGGGCTGAGGTAACAGGAAGATGGCTATTGAAGGCCATAAGTGTGGTCAAGACAAGGACCACCAGCAGAAAAACAAAGCTGAGATAGAAAAAGAGCTCAAGGAAATCAGAGCAGGGATGGAGAGCCTGACAAGAAGGATGCAGCAGGAAGCAAAGGTACACTGGACATATGAATGGCCTTTGAAGAGGAAAGCAAAGTGGCCTGTCTAGAAGTTGTTAGCCAGAAGGCAACAGCAAGTAGTGAGGAAGTGGCTGAGACATGCTGAAAACCTCAGTGACACAGAACAGGAGATAGTTTACATCTGTGAACCAAAAGTTGGAAGAACCCTTAGTGATGAGGAAGGGAGATCAGTTAAAGGTCTCATAAACTGCCAAGAGGGCAGAGATGAATTTTCAAATTGTCAGGTTGGCAATGAGATGAGATCAATTGAGGATCTCATAGACTGTCAGGAGGGAAGCAATGGAAATTCATATTGTCAGGTGGGCAATGAGATGCGGTCAGTTGATCTCATAGACTGCCAGGTGGGCAAAAGAGAAATCCCAAATTGCCAGGTGGGCAAGGGAAGGAAAATGAGACTGTCTGAAAGTCTTAGGAGCTCAGAGGAGAGCTCATATCAACAAAGAATGTTGACAGGTAGCAGGGAGGTAGAAGAGAGACCTCATCTGTATGAAGATTCATGTGGGTTTGCAGGCCATATGAATGAAGATAATAAGAAGTTAAATACTTCCATCAAAGAGGAGGAGGATCAGAGGAGTGTTCTGGTCATTGTGGGAATTTGAATATTCCTTCCTAACAGTCCAACAGAGGCTAGTACGAGTGTTGCACATGAGGAGATGATGCAACAGGAATCCAAGAGATAGGCCATGGGGCCAAATTCTTTTGAAACTAGCTGTGTTTGTGATGCAGGTGCAGCAGAGGAAAGATAGCCAGCAAGGACTGTCAAAGAGGAGAAGAAGCAGACACTAATGTCTGCCCCAATAGAAAAAGAGGAGCATTCAGATGAATTGCTCACTCAATGAAAGCAAGAGCTAAAGATGTTGGAGGATTGGTTGAACAATCCAGAACCAGGAAAGCACTGCCAGGATGCAGTCATGCAAAGGGAGACAGGATGCCAGCATGAGGAGCAGTTGGAGGAAGTTGAAGATATGCAGTCAGTCTGTCAGAGGAGAAAGTTGAGCAACAACTCAGAGGTGAGATTGCAGAACTGGAGTCTGCAACATAGTGGTCAACTAGTGCCACCGGAAATGAAGATGATGTAGGGGATCAAATTGATCTATCCATTAGTAAGGATGAAACACAGCAAAGTAGCATGCATGAGAAGAGGAATCAACCAACAGAGACTGCCATGGAAGAGGAAGAGCACACATTACAGTGTGCCCAAGAGGTGGAGAAAGAAGAACGTTGGGTGGAATTACTCGAAAATTTCAGCAAAAATGATGAACATGAAGAATTGAAACCTACAACAAAGGAGATAACTGTAGAATGTGAACCTACGGCAAAGGAGAGAGAAGCAGATAGCATGGATTTTGTTGATCTGTGTGAAGAACTGGAGGCCCTAGAGAGATGGGTAAAGACGCAAAGTCAGCTAATCCAACAAGTCAAGTTGGAAATGGATGGAAAGGAGATGCAGCAGAATGAGATGAAGGAGAAGAGCCAGCCAGTGGACTAGTTGGACAAAGAAATAGAGGATATTAAGAGACTGACGTTGAAAGCAGCACAAGAAGCAGTTAGCAAAAAAGGATGGAACAAAAGAGGACATGCATGAGCAGTAGAGGCAACAAGGAAGAGGAGCAAGTGGACAGCTCCAATTTCAGGTTTGGGACCCTGGAGGATCTCAACAACATAGCAGAGGGAGCCATGAGCAGGAGCTCATGATTTTCCCAGCAGTGGAGTATGATGCAGGAGCATCGTCAGCAAGCACACGTGGAGAGACAACTCAGCGCCTTAGCGCGCTGTTGAATCATTTCGGAATCTTAAACACTGGTGTTTCCTGCAAATCTTTCTTAAACTGATTGAAAACTGAAGAAGATCAAAACGCTTGGGATTGAATGATCACGAGTGATCTGGGAGTTTCACTCCTAGACTTTAATGTAACGGAACTTAAGTAGCTAAAAAAAATTTCTTCAAGAATATAGATGGTCGGGGGGAACCCTAAGAACCCTCTTGTATAAGTAGAGGTATTTGTTGAGTTTAGTACCTGAGGAGGTGTTCCCCATGTGTTTTCCCTCCTTAGCACATGTGGGAAAGTCATTTGGCACTTTGTCCTAGTACTTTATGTCTATTTGTACTTTGACTTTGGTTAAAGTGCATTATGTCACTTTTGGCTAAAGTGAACATTAAATTACCTTTTTGGTG